>NKZY01000869.1:0-42310 GCA_002374555.1 Metschnikowia mauinuiana | reverse complement strand
CCCCCCCCCCAAAAAAAAAAAAAAAAAAAAAACTAATATTAGAGGAGACTTTTATGGTTTTCAACGACATTTGTTGCCAACATGTATTGATTTTTTATTATTAAATGATAAATATTCTATAGTACATTACGCTTTTGTTAACATAAACCCCGACTGTACTATTGATGATTCTAAGTTTAAAAAGGAGTAATAGTACTTTGTGATTTAGTTCAGTGTTTACATATATTTAGCCTTGGTCCGATTGTACTTGGCAGTTAGTAGTATTCAATACAGTAAGAGTAATAGTGATAAGTGAGTCGTATAGTACTTAGTATATTAGTATAGTAAGCGTAATACTGATGGTGTTAGGTTTTGGTATCTAGTACAGTACATAGTCATTTAATACAGTACTTCTTCAGTATAGTACTTCTTCAGTATAGTACTTCTTTAGTATAGTACTTCATTTCTGTCATCTGTCTAAATCTATTTTTCTCTACCAACTTTCTGTTCTACTTATTCTGTCTTGTGTCTCTCTCAAGACGTACAGACTAAGACTATAGATTGGTTATTACTGATTCTCAGACTAAGACTAAGACTACAGGCTGTTTACTGCTTTCTTCTTACTAATATGTCAACCTTTATTCACTTACTCACTCATTGAAATTGACTGAGTGTCTCTTAGAGATCTAGTGGCTTCTTAGATTTTAGTGGCCTCTTTTTTCTCTCGGTTCGTCTTTCCGTCTAAGAACTTGTCTTTTTCTGTCTGATTCTGTCTTTTTCCGTCTAATTCGGGATGGCACAAACAAACAAAAATCCAAGTCACGACATGAGTACTCCGTCTCCACCAAAAAAAAAAAAAACAAACTTTTATTGTCTCACGAAAAACGTCCAGAATCACAGTATCGTCAATGCAAGTACATGTGCACTCTGACTATGACTAAAACGTAGAATGACAGGAGAATATTGATTTAGTAATATCAGAGTTTAGTGGTAGAAATTTAGTGGTAGAGTATACTACATATATAGAAATAGTATAGTGGTGTAGAATAGCTGGAGCTTAGATTAGTAACGTGTGGGAGATAATTTGGAATATACGATAGAATATAGTATAGTATGGTAGAAGTAGTAGTATTTAGGACTTTAGTTGAGTGTTTATTGAGTATTGGTCCGAGGGTACGACTAGAGTACTCTACTAAAAGCGCTATTTACCAGTACTGCTCTAGACGACTGGAGTACTGGAGGATGGAAGCTCTGGAGGATGGAACCGAGTAGGATAAGCTTGTAGAAATAAAGAAAAGGATTCATTTTAGTGGGGGTACAAATGTTGGCAGAAATACTTTTGTTTGTCTTATAAGGCTTAAAACTTGTCTATAACAGAGATAATTTTGGACGCGGTTCCTATAGTATCTTAGGGTGTACTTGTCTCCAATTCTTATCTCTACATGTCCCTTACTCTTCTACTTCTTCTACTACTACTACTACTTTTCTTCTTCTCTTCTTCTTCTCTTCTTCTTCTCTTCTTCTTCTCTTCTTCTTCTCTTCTTCTTCTCTTCTTCTTCTCTTCTGCTTCTTCTTTTTCTTCTTCTATTTCTTCTTCTTCTTCTTCTATTTCTTCTTCTTCTTCTTCTTCTTCTTCTTCTTCTTCTTCTTCTTCTTCTTCTTCTTCCTCTTCTTCTTCTTCTTCTTCTTCTTCTTCTTCTTCTTCTTCTTCTTCTTCTTCTTCTACTTTCTCTTTCTAAATTTCTGAGTTCGGGAAGCAACCGCACGGGAACTTGGATAATGCCCACAGAAAGGTAAGGATCAAGTAAATGAGTTTCACAGTGCACAAAAAAGCAAGATGTTCCATTTATATTCCCTCGTAAGAATCCATTTTGCGTTTGCATCATAAAAAATCAAGACAGCCCAAGAGCAATGGTACGGAGGGCTAAAAGAGGCCATTATCCTGGTAGTGCCTTGCACAATTTGCAATCGTCTATACCATTTAAAAAATTTAAAAAAGGTGGCTTAATTTTAAGGGAAGGGCTAAGGGTTTTAGAAAGCGGGGAGGTTCAGTTTGACTCATTTGTTCAGCTACTCAATGCCCTCATTCGTTCTTTTGATTTCAATCCCTAGTGTCACATTAGATTCACAGTGTTGGCCAAATTTAGTAAAGCAGGTGAATCTTCATATTTTGGCGTGCTAAGTCTGGATGCGACACAAAAAAAAAAAATAAAAATAAAAATAAAAATAAAACCATATATATATAATAAACTTCAATTAAGGGGAGTATCAAGAAAGAACGCGCGCCACTTTAACCGATGTTTCACGTGGCGGCGTTCTTCGCGCCTTGACCTTCTTTACTCTACTTCAACTTATCACCATCTTCCTAAAGTTTACATGTACTCACTCCAGAATTGGAACACAACGTCGCCTCTGGCTTCGTGAACAAAAAGGTGTACTACTACTACTTCTGCATCTTTCTAATTTTTCGTTCTACTACTTCTACTTCTACTTCCTCGACTTCTTCTTCTACTTCTACTTCTACTTCCTCGACTTCTTCTACTTTTAATTCTACTTCTCTTCTGCTTCTACTATGGTATTTTTTAATTCAAGGATTATAAACGGGCAACGACTAATCAATGAGTAATATAACAATAAATTGAACAAGAGCGCCCTACATTTAATAAAGGATGATAGTCTAAACTTATGAGTAAGTCTGGGATATCCGCCAGCGAAGCTGGTAGGAGACCCCTCAGTTTTGGTGGGGTAATTCAAAATATACATAATGGTAATCAAGTGTCCTTTGAGGAGGTTTTACAATTCAAAGATCCTCTATTCATATGAAAGAAATGTAAACCTGTTGAACCATGTACACCATCAGAAATAGTAAATGAAGAAAACATGAATTCATAAATTTGTAATATAACAACAAAATGTATTTTCTATTACTATTAATTAAAGATGATGTCCCAGAGATATCTTTCTACTACTTCTTCTACTACTACTTGTTTTTTCTCACACTTGTACTTCTACTACTACTTCTACTCCTTTCTTCTACTTCTACTTCTACTTCTGATACTGATACTTCTTTGTCTTTCTAAAACTTCTACTTCTAATTCTTCTTCTTCTTATGCTTCTTCTTCTTCTTCTTCCTCTAATGCTTCCTCTTCTTCTACTACTTCTTCTACATCCTTTTCTGTCGTTTTACTTCTACTTTTACTAATCTTACTACTTCTACTTCTTCTTCTTTCTAAAACTTCTTCCTCTACTTCTTCTTCTTCTACATCCTTTTTTGTTGTTTTTCTTTTACTTCTCTACTTCTGCTTCTTCTACTTCTACTTCTCCATCTTTCTTCTACATCTTTCTTCTACATCTTTCTAGTACATCTAGTACTTCCTCTACTTCTAGTACTTTTACTTTTACTTCTTTCTAGTACCTCGATTTCTTCGTCTACTTCTTCTTCTACTACTACTTCTGCATCTTTCTAGTACTTCTACTTCCTCTAGTACTTCTACTTCCTCTACTTCTAGTACCTCTGCTTCTAGTACCTCTACTACTTCTACGGCTACTTCTTTCTAAACTTGTCTCTCCTTCACTTCTTCTACTTCTTCCACTTCTTTCTACTAATAAATCTGTGTAGTACTTCCTCTACTTCTTCTACTTCTACTTCTACTTCCTCTTTGTTTTGATACTACAACTTGTTTCTTAACGTTTCTTCCAACGAGTGAGACATAGACCAGTACACCCTCATACGAGATCTCACCACCCCTAGAGTACACAATACCTTCTGGAAGATCAAAGGCGATTGGCGATTTAGATTTGGCTCTGCAGAAGTCTGACGTCTGGGTTCCACACCGGGCTTCGGGTTCTAGCCTCTAAAATTTTTTATTTTTGTCAGTTGCTTTTCCTTATCCATCTCTGCTAGTTTCCTGGCTTAGGTAGTTTTCTTGACCTAATATAAATTCTTCTTCTCCTCTTTTTAGTACTTCTTCTGATACTTCCTCTACATCATTTACTCTACGTTTTTCTTCTACTACTCCCTCTACCTGTTTCTAGAAATCGGTTTCTTTGTTGGTCCACTTTAAAAGGTTGGGTGGAGAAGAAATGGCTGCAACCCCCGGAACTGCGGCCGCGCACAATGCACACCCGTACATCAGACAAGGTCAGCAGAAAAAGGCCCAACGCAAACCCCCTTTTTCTCATCAAAATAATATGTAGGTGGATTGGTTGGAATTCTGGAATTCCGGACCCCACTTTCACCTAATTTTGACTCCAAAATCTCTACTGGATGTTCTTTTAGACTCTATGGCCTGGCCAGTTCCGGCCGCGCCCGCCTATTCCGAGGGTCAACCCATTCCCTCCACTTCTATTCCAAACCCTTACTAGATTACCATAGACTCCTTTGTTTAAAATACGTGGATATTCCAGATTTACTCTTGAGAAGATGGAGAGTGTACTGGTGGCGGACTAGTGGTTAATAGTGTGCATCACGTGACTCAGATGTTATATGCAGTCCCCAGAACATTTCATTATAAATTTACTCTACAACTATCCGTTCATCAATAACCTCTAATTTTTATTTCTTTTAAAGTTGAACTCATCATTCTAATTCTATTCTGATCTGATCGGATTTATTTTCATCGGATCATCTATTCTAGCAGTACCAATTCTTCCCCATTTCATCGTCCAAGTTAGGACTTCCGACACCAGACTTGGCTATAATTTCCAGAAAATCGGGATTTTCTTGGTACCTTTAAGGAGCCCAGGAGACAGCAAAGCCAAGGAAAAAGAAACAAAAATGCTGTCCCAGCATTTTCATTTTCTTTCTATAGCCGGAACTCCTGTACGCTGTCGTCCAAGTCGGTGACCTGGTCAATGCTATTGACGAGCCGGGAAGGCACAAACGACCCCACCACCGGCGTATCGCCCAACCCGTAAATCACCGCCGGTGTAGATTGCTGTGTAGGCCCCGCAACAGGCGTACTGGAAGTTTGGTACGTCGGAGGCGAGAGGGCACTGACATCGTCATATGTCGGAGGCACCTCATCGTCCCAGGCAATGCCCAAGCCGGATCTCTCGGTAACAATCACCTTAAATTGCATCCTCAATACTCTGGCTGCACCCGTAGGCACACCCACCTGGTTTCCAACGGCACTGTGTACGGAATTGGCGGATCGGGTGGGCGTAAGACCATCGGCATACATTTTGGGAGCCTGGACAATTTCCTCCGCCACAATCACCTCGATCACGAGCACATGGCTCACGTAAATCCCCAACGTAGGGTCCACGATATCACACGAGATATTGGCATCGTTACGGAGACCCTGCTGCAATTCATCGGGAGGGGAATCCTTGGACGAGGCCTTGGTGGCATTTTTCTTGATTCCACTGGAACAATTGAGCGCCGAAATCTCGGCTACAAGCTCAATGCTTCCTTGGCCCAGGAAATCAGACTTCCAACCCGACTTGATGTCGCCATGCGCAACCACACGGAGTTCATCCACATAAAGCTCGATGGGATCCTCATTGGAAAGACTCTCATTGGCCAAAACAGCATTTTGCTCGGGGTTGGGGACGAAGTCAGGCAAAGTCGCCGACCCGAAATCCTCTTCGAAATGAACCACCTCGTCCATGGCCCGATTGGAGGGGATTTCTTCCTGTTCCTCCACAATATCCTGGTTTCCTGCATGCTCGGCCCCCACAACGGGGTCTGGTTCAGCAAGATTGGCTATTGGCGTCTGCTGAGACGTTGGCGGTCTGCTGACAAACATTGACGTTTGGATGGTGGAGTAGTGCATCCCATTGCTGCGGCTAGGCCCATCGTTGGAAGAGTTCCCCGACGATTTTTGCGCCGGAGAAGCCCCCGTTTTCAACGATTTATAAAGCTGGCTCTTCTTCTGCGCCTCCTTAATCGCCTTCAACTTATCTGCATGTTTAGGACATGCATATGGAGCCACCTGGGTATGTTCTTCAAGCTTCCACAGTAGTTTGCGCATACGCCAGCGACGGTCTTGCTTTGAGTTGACCACGTGATCCATTCGTAGCTCAATGGGGAAATTGGATTTCGGGTACATCACGCCCGGGAGAACAGCACTGGCCGTGACTTCCGTAGGAGGAAACACTCGGAGAGAGTTACGGTCAGGACCGCGTAAAATGGACCTCAGGATATTCAACGGAAGCACCACCTGGGTTTTTTTTTTATTGGCCTTGGCCACGGCCACCAAATCGTACTTGATGAACGAATACGACAGAGCAGCGCCCAATTTGGCCAGCGCCGCAAGAGATCCAGGCAACAAATGGGAAAACGGGAACGCATGCAGGCCCGGGGTGAAGCCATGGGGCAGCGTCAACACGTCCCATTGAGCCAAGGTTGTTTTCCGAGTCGAGCACTCGGAACATGCATGCATGGAGTTGGACAGTACCATAAATGGCTTGGTATAGTGTACAGTCTGCACCAAGGTCAACACCACGGAATCTATTAGCGTTTCGTCGGTGGGAATGGGTTCAGCCGACGCAGACTGCACCTGGCGCAAGGAGTTGGAGTCCGAGCCCGACCCACTGATGCTGCTCATGGAACTGTATGGAACAAGAGGGTTGGAATGGGACATTTGCGGCGAAAGTTTATGTTCCACATCAAGAGTCAAGACTCCGGAGATGATGGACCCGGAGGATTCATGGGCATGGCCATAGAGAGCCAAGGGAGGCGATTCCAAGTTGATTTTGAGCGAGATTTTGGGACCTTCCAGCTTAAAAGATGATGTTTTGGGACTGGCCCGGTGTGTTTTGGACCCATTTTTGTCCGAGGTCTGGTGTAGAACCCGAGATAAAAGCGTCATGGTAAAAATTGGTTCTAGGAATTGATCTAAGGGTGTACTGGGCCTCTAAATGCTCAGTATTTCAAGTGGAATATTAAAGAAGGTCACTGGAAAATTGGAATTTGGTTATAATTCTGGTTATGAGCACTGACAATTTGATGATGAGCACTGACGATTTGATGATGTGCACTAACGTTATTCTAAAACAAAAACAGTGAAATTATTCTAACACTCTGATTGACAATCTGTCGGTTTTGACGGGTAAATGGACTGGTCTAGAATCTGGCTAAGTTCTGAAGCGTGCCTATTGATAAGAAGGAATGGATTCAGACAATTGGAGATTGACTATTTGTAGACAATCTGTATTGGGCACTTTGTATTGGACAATTTGACAATCTGTAGACAATCTGTAGACAATTTGACAATCTGTAGACAATCTTTGGACAATTCGACAATCTGTACTAGACAATTTGACAAGATTTAGACAATTTGACAATCTGTATGGACAGTTGAATTCCTCAAGGGTTGGATCCGGGCCGGATGCAGTAAAGCGCAGGAATCGGTACACAGGCGGAGAAAAACCCGAGAAAAGCCGAGGAAGGGAAAGAAGAAGCAAGGGGCCAGACGTGTCCTGTATATAAGCTGCAATGCACACGCTTCTACGCTTGGATGCAGGGCTAAGGGCTTGTGGCGGGTTTTGGCGGCCGCTGGAGGGGTTTAGGAAATGAGTATGGGGTTAGGTGATTTTTTTCCGCATCTGCGCGGCTTGAAATAGACAGACGGAGACGAGCGGCTGACCTCTTGTTTTCGGCCGCAGATTCGGCCGCTAGTGCGCGACCGAGCCACACTTCGCACTGCATTGCACCGCTCACTGAAGCTTTCACTGAAGAGGGCCTTCTATGCACATATGCACGAGTGTTTCAGAGTTGCTTCTGTACAGATGTTTTTGTTTATATGTAGAATTATATACAGGATTGCCTGTTATAAGTAGGATTATGCGGTTCTATACAGGAACAACATGTTCTATGCAGTGGTAGTTGCTCATATACAGATTTGAATGTCTATATGCATGTCTACCACGACTATATACAAGATTGATATGATTTCATGCATGACTATCTTTATCAAGTGATGCACTATCTGTTTAAATTCTCTCTCGAGTGCATAATCCTCTCGTGGACACTGGAGGCACTTAATACAGTAGTCGTGTAAAACACATAAGAAAATTCAGTTGTATAGTTGATCCTGCATCCTGGACCATGGCTGTTCAATCTGATTGGCTAACACTATTTGGAGCCGGTGGTGTACGGTGGTACTCCCCTGGTTATTGTTTAGGAGTCATGGAAATCACAACCAATCTCCCTTTTTCACAACTCCTTTACCGTGACAAACCTGGATAAAATGGAACGCCCATTTGTATTTCCTTCAAACCTTTTCCTTCGAACCTTTTCCTTTCCCGTCTTGTTCCCCGGTCTTGTTTCCCAGGTCTTAGTCAGGCATGCGTCCTTACCTGAATTTTCTTAGGACAAATTAATCAAAACCGACTTGAGTTCCGGGATTTTTTGTACCCCTTTTTGAATCCTAGCATCTCGTTGAAAAGGGTGTACTGCATTCAAGAAGGCTAGCAGTTGTAGGATTCACAAGATCCTGGGATGATTCATCGCCCCACAGACAAAAACTAAACCTTCCATAACCAGCACCAAATGAACGGTGATTTAATCAGAAAACACACCCCCGTACCCATTAATTCTTTCATTCCTCATCCATTCATCCATTCATCCATTCATCCATTCCGTCTTCCGTCTTCCTTCTTCCTTCTTCCTTCTTCCTTCTTCCTTCTTCCTTATTCCTTATTCCTCAGTCCCTCATCCAATCCTTATTCCTTGTCCAACACCTTCTGGGATTTGGCTGTGGAATAGTCCCATTTCTATGATTCTTCAATTCCCTAGTAAAAGATATTCCGTAATTTCTTTGTCTTTTGGTTCTGGGAAGTCCTGGCGCTTGGGGAGCTAAACGAGACATTGCAGTCTCTAACCGGGCTTTAATCAGTATAAATGGAGAGTCCACGGAAATAAAAAAAGGAATGGTGTTCTTTTTTGTTTCATTTCTTTATTGTTGACTTTCACATTTGATTTTTGGTTCGTTGTGTTTTAGTGCTGCAAAGGTGGGAACTCTGAAATAGATAGTTGTAAAAATTAGTGGGGGGGATGCCCGGTATTTATAGTTCGCAATGTGGCAATGGCTGCGAATTCTACCCCTCGGTTTTGACTACCCCTCGGCTTCGACTACACCCCGGTTTTGACTACCTCGGTTTTGACTACCTCGGTTTCTCCATCTCCAACTCTTGTACCAACAAACTAAAACCCTAAAAAGCTTCCTACTCAATCAAATTAAAATATGAACCCTAATTGATTTCGGCTCGGAGCCCCTCTATTTTGGTACCGGGGTAATTGCTATTTTGAGCCTCATTCCTGGAATGGCCTTTCAAATAGGGACAATTTTCTTGGACATTTCCACCAAACTAGTAGAGTTCTGAATGACTGTCTTTTTTTCATTCACTTAATGTTGATGTTCGGGTTTGACTTGACGGCTGTGTTAACTGCAGGAACACCCATATCACTCGAACACACAAAAGTAAAAGGCATCACTAGATTGGCCTTTACTTGAGGTAAATCTAGTGATGTTCGGCACTTGCCAAATGGCTGCAACAGCAACACTGGGGTAGAACAGTTCGGGATAGTCTACCAACACGTGTGTCACGTGCGTCTCACGTGACCATTCACATGACTCTCACGTGACATGACCTTCACGTGACTTTATATTCACCTCCACCCATTGCGGATACTCATCTGCATGGTTCACCACGTCATTCTAGACAATGGGTCGTACTCCATCAAGGCCGGCTACGCCTCGCTGGAGAAACCGCTAGTAGTGCAGAATGTCCTTGCCAAAGCAAAAGACTCCGCCATCTATATCGGCAACGACTACCTCCTGCACACCAACCTCTATTCGGGCATCAACTTCCGCCGCCCCCACGAACAAGGCCACCTCATTCTGTGGGAGACCCAGAAACCCATCTGGGACTACACCTTGGACCGGCTCCTGCCCAAAAAGGAATTCGATCCGCTGGAGGTGCACTTGACCCTCACCGAGTCCGCGTTCCAGCTCCCCCAGCTTTCCATGAACACCGATTTGATTGTTTTTGAAGAGTATGGTTTCAGCCAATACTATCGGTGTATTCCTCTGTCGCTCGTGCCCTGGACGAATACGCCCAACCCAAGCGACTTTTCCTTGGTTGTGGACTGTGGCTTCAGTGCCACCATTATAGTGCCAGTGCTATACCAACGGCCGTATTGGAAAGGCGTCCGCAAATTGCCTATTGGGGGCAAGCACTTCAACGGGCTCCTCAAGGAGTTGATCTCGTTCCGCCACTATGACGTGTCGGATGAGCCAATTCTCATCAACACCGTCAAGGAACAAACCATGTACACTGCACCGGATTTCGAAGAGGCTCTCAAGAACAAGCTCCTGGCCAAGTGTGAGTTTGTATTGCCTGATTTCAAAACCACCATGACGGGGTACGTCAAAAAAGATGGCGCCAAGCTTGGGCTGGATGCACAGTCCATCCAGTTATTCGACGAGCGGTTCACCATCCCGGAATCGCTTTTCCGCCCGGAAATCATGTTGGACAACAACACTTACTCGAAGAACCCGGTGGTTCAGAATGCAAACTTCAAGAGTATCATTGATCTCATGGTCGAGGCCATCATGGCATGTCCGGAAGTGCTGAGGCCCCTTTTGCTGGCCAACATCAACTTGGTGGGAGGCACAGCCAAACTCACCAATTTTGAGCTGAGGCTAGTCCACGACTTGGATAAGGAATTACCCACTAACTGGGAGGTCAAGGTTCAAAAACAACCCCACGACTTGGACTTGGCCGCTTGGTTTGGTGGCCAGCAATTGGTCAACGAGGATATCTTGAAGGAAATCACCATCTCGAAGCAGGACTTCTTTGAGCACGGTGCCAACTGGTGCCAGAAACAATTCGGCTTTCAGAACGTTTAGTGTCCAACGAAAGAATTGATCATCAAGACTATGATCGTTTCTTGAAACGTCCTGGTCAAACAAAAGATAGTCAAAGATACTCCAAAGGTATTGGTACTGGTAATAGAGTGGGTCCTTTCTTGAGACGGCTTTCTGTTTAGTCAACTGGATCTGGTTTCAAACGGGAATGGACTATTAGTCTTCAACATTAGAAAACAGACTGATCTTGCTGATGATTAGACTTTCTCTTTGCTGGAGGCATTTTTGGCCAAAACAAGTCTCAGAAGTGCAAACTTGACTTTGTTCAGAACTTAGTTCCAGCATCTCTGAAAGCAGATTCAAATGGTGTCTTTCAATTGATATATGTCTGAAGACCGTTTCATGTGAATAGAATGTTTTCATGTTTGAACACCGTTTCATGTGAATAGAATGTTTTCATGTTTGAACACCGTTTCATGTGAATAGAATGTTTTTCAATGTCTGATTCTTGATTGGATGCAGTGTCTGGTCGATGAATGGCTGGTCGATTGGCATTAGTAGACTTGGATAAGGTGGTTATAGGTCAAGTACCTGCTCAAGATCAACCAGCCGTATCGGAACCATACCATCTGGGAAAAGTGACCGTGAGCCATTGCAGAGTAGGCCAAACTCAACATGTTCAAATCAGAGTAGAACTTGATGGAATTCTTTTCAAGGTGGTTGGGAAAGAAACTGATATTGACACCCACTTTCAAGATATTCTTCAACACTGCCTTGGAGATGAACCCTATAAGAAGCTCAATATTGGTAAGCAACGTAAACGAGTACTTTTCCAAAAACCCTAGCGACTTCAACACATAGAGGTGTCTGGAAGCTCTCTTTTTGTAGGCCGAGAAGAAGTGCTTGCAACCGTGGTACAACGAGATATGGTTGGGGTGGTTGGAGACACCGTTTTCGTCAAAAGTGATCACCACGTAGTTATCATTTGTAGGCTTGATTACCCGGTTAAGCGATGCTGCCACGTGTTGAGGATCCCACTGGACGTCCATGCTATCTTCATAACCATCGAGGATGATCACCTCCTCAACAGGCAAGATTTTGGCCAGGGTTTCGAGCTCGTGTGACCGGACTGTGCCGAAAGAAGGGTCCACTGCATCGCCATGGGTGAAACAAATGATTTTCAACCGGTTCTTGTACTTGGATTTGCCCAATTCGATCAACGAGGGTGCAAAAAACATCACCTCGTCGTCCGGGTGGCCAATCACAAAGTAGACATCGGAATTGGTGATGGGGATCTCCGAGGGGACCGTCAAGGAGTTGTATGGGTAGACATGGGACTGAAATTTGGAGTTGATGATCTGGGACTCCGAGTACTTGCTGATAGTTTGGGGTATCACGGTGGTAAGCAAGATCCAGAAAAGAAACGAGCCCACGAGCAAGTTTTTGAGCGCCCTAGGAATAGCGAAAATCATGGGTTTCAGACCGGGTTCAGATCGGGGTTGGGGGTCAGATTCGGAATTGGGTTGGGTTATGAGTGTTGGGTTGGTGCACGGGTGTAGTTTGGTTCATGGGTGGGTAATGTGGGTAACGTGGGTTGGTGGGTTGGTGCACGGGTGTATGAGTGTGGGTCCTGAATTCTGTGGATTTTGGGGCGCGCCACCTCCATTTAAATAAAGGGATTTAAATCTAGGGGATGTTTCACATTTAAAACATGAGGTACATGATTTTTGCCACAAAGACAGATTAGGCTTCTGCATCATGTGGGGATGATGCGGGGATTTGCCACCGAGTTCCTTTTTGTGTACACTTCCTATCCTGAAGGGGTATAAGTACTGGTCATTTCCCCCTTAAATTTTGGGTCTCATATTCCACAATGCTGCAAAAACACAAAATCTCAAAGAAAAAGGTTCCGTGATCCCATATAAATTTCACCTTCTATGCAAATATTCAAGGACTTTCATATAGGCGTGATTTTCAACTGCATCTTTTTTTGATAATTTACAGCATCATTTTTTGATAATTTACAATTTCAATAGCAGGCAATAAATTTGGGTTTCACCCTGTTGCTGGAAAAATGGATTGATCCAATTTGATACTACACCTTGACCTAGAATATAAATCAATTGATAATCAGGGTTGAAACAGATCTACATCTCATTACAGGGTCTTTTTATTTATTTCAAGAAAGTTAAACAAGATGGATTTCGTGGACTACCCTAAGGTGAAGATCTTAATGAAATTGAGATTGTCTTATTTCTTGGCGCTAATATGGAAGTCTGGCCTTGAATACCCCCAGCTCAAGCCTGGGTTGCAGAAATCACGTCTTTATTTGAATCCAAAATACAACGTCAGTTCCGCTTACTGTTACATCCTCGGAGAAGTCAGATCAATGTGTCCCATGTTACACAATGGATCCCGGTTTATTGGCAATATCCATTGCATAGACGCCCTTCACCCTTGAACAACCAATCAGAAGCCAAGAAGTGTCGAGTGGATTTCTCGCATCCATCAGAGTCAATCCCGCATCGCATGTCAGAAATCATGATCTCACTGAGTGCATGGAAGCTGCTACAGATTCCGCATATCATCGTCCGTAATGGTCGAGCGGCTCCGGTTTGTTTTTGCTCGGCCCGATTTGGAAGGTATCAGATGCAGATAATACGCACTCTGTTCAAAAACGGAAGATTGTGCCAACAGCGGCTAAAAGCTCACGGCCCGCATGATGTCAAGTCTCGATCTTGGCAACCCAAAATGATACCCCGAGTTTCACTGTGAATTGAGGATTGAGGGTGGGATATACTTTGGGGGCTAGAAGCCTAAAATTAAACTTTGAATGGTTAAAAGGGTTATGCAGCTTTTAGTGAAAGCTTAATGGTGGTGGTGGCCAGAATCTCTCGGGGATGAATCTCTCGAGGCAGAATCTCTCGAGGCAGAAATCTCTCGAGGCAGCTAGCGCGGAAATGCCGCACGGTCTGCCGCACGGTCTTGGCCACGACAAAGTCAAGAACCGATAAGGCGAAATCTCTCGATTTTCTGCAGGACATTACCGATTTATGACGAACCCCAGTGGGTAAACCAGGCATGCAAGATGCAAGCACTGAGTTTGATGCAAGCACTCTGAGTTTCATGCAATGCGGATACCCAAAAGACAACAGAGCCAAGGCAGTGTGAAAGCATAAATACGAGCGGAATTTCCTTTCTTGCTGCTTTACCTTTTCACTTTCAACCCAACCACTTGCCAGTGTCTTTTGTTACATTTCATTTCAAGTCTCAATTGCACCGTTGAAAGATGAAGTTGTCTCTCGTTTCCATGGCTACGTTGGTGGCCTCTGTGTTGGCACATCCTGTTGAAAAGAGCAAAGGACATGAAGAACTTCCAACGTCGTCTGGTGGTGATTTGAGTGTGGCATACGGCAAGCTTTCGGAAGTGATTGTGCCCAAGGTGTTCATCCTCAGCATGTTCCTGTATGAAGCTGCCCCATGGGTGGACTACTTGGACTACGAGCACAACATCACCATTCCTGGCTTGTCGCCCGCATACCCTCACATCAAGTGTACGCTGAACTACTCGATCTGTGGCTTGACCACTGGAGAGGGCGAAATCAATGCTGCTTCTTCCATTACTGCTTTGGGATTGTCGTCGTTGTTTGATCTCAGCCACACGTACTTTTTGATTTCGGGGATTGCTGGAGGTGAGCCCAACCACACCACCATGGGATCGGTGACCATGCCAAAGTATGCCGTTCAAGTTGCCTTGGAGTACCAGGCCGCATACCAAGACTACCACTCCACCCACGCCAACTGGACCACCGGATACTGGGCTTACCAAAGCAGCGACCCATGGACTTACCCCGGCAGCGTTTACGGAACCGAAGTGTTTGAGCTTAACGAGAAGTTGAGAGACCGGGCCGCCAAGTTGGCCGGTACTGCGCAGCTTCAAAACGGAACCGAGGGAAACATGGCCAACAGAAAGTTGTACAAGGAAAAAGCCGCGCAAGCCTTGCCTTCGGTGGTCAAGTGTGACACTTTGACCTCGGACAGTTACTTCACGGGCCACACGTTGGGCGATTACTTTGGCATGTACGCCAAGATGATCACCAATGGCTCGGCCACGTACTGTTCCACCGCACAGGAGGACAATGCATCGTTGGAGGCCTTTACCAGATTGCACACGCACGGGCTTGCTGATTTCAACCGGGTGGTGATTATGAGATCGATTTCGGACTTTTCCCGGCCTCCTCCTTCCAAGGCAAACGATACTGTATCTTGGTTCCTTAACCCTAAGGATGGTGGGTCTACTTTGGCCTTTGACAACTTGCCTCTTGCCGGAATGCCATTTGTGGAAGATGTGTTAGAGAACTGGGACAGTGTTTACTATAACGGGACATCTTTGGAGCCAGAGAATTATACGGGGGATATTTTCAACACTTTTGGAGGAAAGCCTGACTTTGGAAAGGATTCTTTTATTGTGGCCTAGACCGTTCACATCCGTCCAGTTCCATCGACATTCGACGTTCACCATTGACGTTCCCCTTTTGACATTTGACATTCGACATCCTTTCGACATCCTTTCGACGATCCATTCACCCATGAATTTCGTCTTTCGTTTTTTTTTTTTTCGAGCTGGCCATGATACCACCCTTTGGGATTTGCCAGATACTTAATCAATTTTCATGTCATAGTCAAGTGTAGTTGTATGCTATAATTATCAATAACATAAGAAAGAAAAAGAAAGAAAATGGGTCAATAAATGTAATAATAGACTCATTGGTAAGGGACGGTATTTGAAGCAATTTACTATACTACTACTTTCTGTGGAATGGGTCCGAACCGCAGACGAGCATTTGATTGGTGGAGAAAGCTTCCGAGTGTTTGTGCCCAAGCCTGCGTATTGGAAAGCACTACACAGCAACACTAGTGATTAATGATAGAACCCTCAAGGGAAAAGAAACAAGGGCCCCTGATGTCTTCAAAAAGAGACAGAAAAGCAAAAGCTTCACCGCGAGTCTGTAACTTGGACTAGGGCAGCAAAAGGGGTAACCTCGAACGAGAGGCTCTACTCAACTACTCAATTGTAGTGACTCTCGGGGCTATGATGGATACGTGACTTCAGAAGATGAGTCGGTTTCAATCGGACGGCTCGCAAAGTCGCACTCCATTGAAGACGCTTCTTGGCTACGATTTGCCTAGATTCTCGTGGATTCGTGGATCAATACCGCTTTGGATTTTTTGGGGCCACTTGATTGGACGTGTATCTTTGGCTACCTCATGAGCCACCCGTTCATCTCCTTCTTCAGAGCCTATGATAAAACAAGTGTAGACTAAAAAAACCCAGTAAAGTCGGGTCAAAGCAACGCACAATTATAAAACATTTTCAAACTTGTGCAATTTCACGATCGACGAGTTTTGAAACATTGAAATTGAAATTGAAAAATTAAACAAGACTCCCTTATTTTTAGCATAGCATCAAGTCAAAGCATCAAAGCCAGTCTTTGAAGTTAGTCAGTCTTTAAAGTTAGTCAGTCTTTAAAGTTAGTACTGGAGAAGCGCGCTTTTTTAACTGCGGAATCTTGTGCGGAATCTCCACCCATTCATCTCTTTGATAAGCGCATTCCTCAACCTTTAACTCCTTGAGTCTCAACCACATCACCTCTGGTGCCTTCAAATATACAATGATCCCTTGCTGACTCTACAGTAACTACAATCATTCCGTGACAGCTGACTAGATCCAGTGAGTCAGTATATAACAAAATGACAGACTCACTGACTCATCTACTACTTGTCTGTCTAGTATAGTCTCATGGAACTGCCTATGGTCGGGCACGAGGCGGGATGGGTCGAATATCTCTGGTCCAAACCGTTGAAGTTTTTCAAGTTTTGCCCCGTGAAAATGCCGTCTGGGGAGTCTGCTGGGCACTCAAGTCGACGTCCTGGTCTTGGCTCATTTTTTTGGATTCATTTTCTTTTTTGATTCATCCTTTTCGGTCTTTCCAGGGATCCTTCACTTTCTTCACTTTCCAAAGCTCAATTTAAAAGAATCACGTTTTCCATCAGCCAACATCACGGGAATTTGCTGGAACCGGCCCGTCCCATGCTTATGGTCATGGTCAAAACACCAGTCGCCATAAGAAAGCGTTTTGTCGCCGTGGTCGTATGACGACGTTCAAGAAAGGTACAAAGCATGGTGGGACAACATACATATATATATATCCCGGGGTATACGGAGAGAAGATGACTCCAGGTGTCTAGAGTGTTGGAAACCAATATCGTTTTAGTTCCAGCTTATGAACTAACCAAGGGTTAAAGTCCAACATGCTCAGTGGCTATAGTCTAGTCAAAAAGAAATTCAGAATACTGACATACACAGAAACATATAAAGACTACTCCACTCTTACTACTACTAATAGTCTTCTACTGACTACTGACTACTTTTAAGGACTGACTACTAATAGTAATGATTCTGAGTTCAAAGGGTTATACTCGTACATCGGAAGACCATCTAGTTTCCACAAAGCTGAGAGATTGACGGAATATGCTGGAGGAGCTCAGATTTGGTTGAAGAGAGAGGATTTCAACCACACTGGTTCCCACCAAATCAACAATGCGTTGGCCCAGGTTTTGAGTGCCAAGAGATTGGGTAAGAAGAGAGTCATTGCTGAAACAGGTGCTGGTCAGCACGGGGTGGCCACTGCCACTGCATGTGCCAAGCTTTGAATGGGTTCCGAATGCGTATCTTGGGTGCCAAGGTGGTTTCTGTTCCCAACGGTACCCAAACCTTGAGAGACGCTACTTCTGAGGCCTTCAGATACTGGAGACTACGCACTACATTGGTGAGAGTTCCAAAGTGTGATTGGTCAAGAGGCCAAGGAACAATTCCAGGAGTAGAACAATGGCCGTTTGCCCGATGTCATTGTTGCTTGTGTTGGTGGTGGGTCCAACTCTAATGGACTCTTTTCTCCATTCGAGAACGATACTTCTCTGACTAAGGACTAACTTGAACTTTGGACATTGGGTTTCTTGGGAATTGGAAACGATTCATAACCAAGGGTCTTAAGAGTCGTGACCATTTGTTGCTTTTTCATTTACTGAAAGATAGTGTTGAACAAGATCCTGCAAATGGCTCATTGAATCAGTTATCGTTTATTTGATAATCTTAGGGTGTATCTCATTACCAAATGCTGAGGTGTCTCAGCCACTTTTCCATTGACCCTGAGGAAATCAGATCTCTCCAAAGTCTTGAATCCAAAAAAGTTGAACTGAAAATCTCCATCGTACACAATAGCTGAGTTCAAATCATTTTCATGCTCCATAATGACCTTGTATGTTTCTCGGCCAAATCGGGGCCTGAAGCTTTCGTTAATGGGGCTGAAGCTTTCGTTAATGGGGCTGAAGCTTTCGTTGATGGGGCTGAAAGAAACCAACGAGATCCTTGGGACTCGCCTTCTTTGTGAGATTTAATCCTGGGTAATTTTGACCTTGGCCAGTGGTTTTCTTGATTCTGTCCAGAGGATTCCATTGAGTCTAGAATGTCCTACTTTCATTCCTGCTCCAGATTAGACCAACTACTGCGCTTCTACTCCACTACTGTACTCTACTCTGCCTCAGTAGTAGCTGCTATGGTCTTTTGCAGCTTCGAGGACCAGTACACCCTATAAGTCCTCCATAAACAGTATTAGGCCGCCATGGATCTCCAGATGGTACCGTGTAGAGAGGCTGATTATATGTAGTGGGGAGATCCGAGGGAGATCCGAGGGAGATCCGAGGGAGATCCGAGGGAGATCCGAGGGAGATCCGAGGGAGATCCGAGGGGGCGCCGAGGGGGCGCCGAGGGGGCGCCGAGGGGGCGGTCGGAATTCGTAGCGTACGTGGTAGAACCAAGCACACACACTGTATAATTTTGAATTAAAATAATCATTGCAGTGACCGGAATTCCAGCGTTCCACCAAACCAATTTCTATCCTAGTAGGATGGAAAAAAGGGGGTTTGCGTTGGGCCTTTTTCTGCTGACCTTGTCTGGTGTACGGGTGCGCTGCCCTCGGAATACGATTCAGTCCATCAAAATAAAAAAAAATAAAATAAAATCTACATGACTTCAAAGAGATGCAGGCCTCCCAGACAAAACT
Organism: Metschnikowia mauinuiana; assembly: GCA_002374555.1. Taxonomy (NCBI): domain Eukaryota; kingdom Fungi; phylum Ascomycota; class Pichiomycetes; order Serinales; family Metschnikowiaceae; genus Metschnikowia; species Metschnikowia mauinuiana. The sequence goes on along the minus strand of NKZY01000869.1, from coordinate 23,391 downwards.
ACAATACACTATTCTGAAGTATATAAAAGTGCACCGATTAATTGTCGGATTGTGTGGGCCATTGCAATCTTAGGGTGTACTGAAACCTGGGGATTCGCGTTCCTTTCTCCTGGTCTCCCAAACATATTTTGATTGCCTTATTTTGGGCTTGCAGCCAAATATGTCCACAAACTCCTCGGCATCTCTTTCGTCCGCCTTATTCTGTTTTCTGAAAATAAACCCTTCTGGGAGTCTGGAGTAAGTATCTCAGTCACGTGGGCTGCTCTTTTTGTTGAACAATAGCGCCTTGCGAAGTCATTCACGTCCTGCATGGGCATGGAAGGCACATGCAGTACATTCAGATGAAACAATAACATAGGCATTGTGTTAAAGGATACAATGTTAGAGGAGAGTGTCGTCTAACATTGTTTTCTCTCGTCTAAGAAAGCTACTTCTCGCTAAAGAAAGCTACTTCTCGCTAAAGAAAGCTACTTCTCGCTAAAGAAAGCTCCTTCTCGTCTATCAAGAGGACGTGTTCCTAGCCGAGGGAATATACAACAGGCGAATGTTAGAAGGATCATCAGTTGACTTACCAGAGACGAACAGGCAAACCAAGTACTAGTTCAAAGAAACCAATCAAAATAGATATGACTACGACTCAGATCAACGTCCCTTTCTTAAAGGAGTTAGTGCTCACTAATGAAACTACCGTACCAGATTATGAGACTGTACTTGAGACAGCTCAACAATACGCGTCCGCGCTGGGTCATGTGACTCTCAGTCGCGCCTGGCCTCCTGCTGACCAGAAGAAGTACACCCTAAGATTATGTTAAGTTCGTGATTTTATTTAAAAATGTGGTGAATTTTTATGGCGATGGTTTTGTCTCTATCTTTTTCTTTTTTTCTCCATTTTTTGTTTTAGTAGGTTCTATTTTGAAGACGAATGGGTGTAGGTTTGAGTGGGTTATTAGTGTGGACGCACTGGTAGATGTCAATATTTTTGGGTTGGCCGCGGAAGTTTTCCATTTTCTCACACTGATGCTCATTGAGTGCGAATAGAACCAAAGGAAATCCAGGCCCAGAAATCGAAAAACTTTACAAATCAAGAGTTTTGGGTATCTTTGGAAAGAGAAAGAAATTCTCTATCGATCACAGCAAAAACAAGAAAAATCCATCAAGTACTCGTACAATTACAAGTCACCATGTAATGTAAATTTCTGGGATTCAACTTTGAAACAGAATAGGTTTTTGATCAAAAATCTGTATGAACCCCAGATTTAGTGATTAATTTCTTTTGATCTTTTTACCGTACTCAAGAAAATATCATCATATCTTAGGGTGTACTGGTCTATCTTAGGGTGTACTGGTCCTAGACTGAACTGATTGATGGCCGTAAAACCCTCTGAGCGGGACCTCCTTGTTATGTAGTCGCGCCGAGGCCCGTCGGGGCCACGCCACCCGGTGGATCGCGATGGCTATGGATTTAAATATGGATGTGGATGAGGATGAGGCTTGGCGCCTGGGTGCAGGACCGTTTAGTGGTAAACGAGAAAGGGCCAGTTTTCTGCCTACACACTGAGTTGAAGATCGCCCAAATTCGAATTGTGCCAAGACTCGCGCATTTCTTTTTGAAACTCGAAATTTGGTCTGGCTGCGATCCATGGACCGCTAGATATGTTCGCTCTCTCAGCCGACCTGCAGATAGGCCGACTCTGCAGATCGTTACGTTTCTGTACATATTTCTGTTTCTGTACATATTTCTGTTTCTGTACATATTTCTGTTTCTGTACATATTTCTGTTTCTGTACATATTTCTGTTTCTGTACATATTTCTGTTTCTGTACATATTTCTGTTTCTGCACATATTTCTGTTTCTGCAGTTCGGCCCGTACTATATCATGCATCCAAGGGGTCCCAAGTATTCGTTGATTCAAAAAAACAAGCTCGGCACAAACACAAAATTTCTATTGCGAATTTAGAGATATACATAAACATGCCTAGCCGAGAAGACGGGCTTGCTATATGCCGGACCACTGTACTCTAAAAGTTAAAGTCAATGCGCCCCCTGCTGCGGCTGCGGCTGCGGCGACAAAAGGTTGCAAGCGGGAACACACAGCCAGAATTACAGCCCGAGTCAGCACCGGACCCGGAGCGGTCATTGCACAAACACAAAACCCTCCGGGTATATAAAGCCAGCGTTCCCCCCCTGTTGTTGAACCATTACTTTTTACAAAACAACATCTACTACTTCACCATGCAATTCGCTACTTTATTCCTCATCGCCTCCGCCGTCTTGGCCTTGCCAACCGGTGCTTCCGAGTCCCAAGCCGTCGCCGCTCAAGAAAAGAGAGACAATTTCTACTTCCCCGATGATGAGCATCTTAACGATCGCGAGAAGGAGGGCAACAGATTAAAGGCCAACAAGAACCCTTTTGAAAACGCCACCGATGGTAATGGCATCCGGTGTATTGCTTGGTACCGAGCCGACAGTATCAAGAACGTTCCCGAGCCATGTTTGAGGGCCGTGTTCTGTAACACGAACATTCTTGACACCTATCTTGGATGCAATACTAAAATCCCATATCAACGTGGAGAAACGGTCAAGAAGGACCAGCTCGATGAGAATGACACGGCTGCTTGTATTGCGCAAACGATCTGCAGAAAACAGGACTGGTTCGCTGGCAGAGGCCTTTAAGAAGCTGAAGCTGAAGTCTGCTTTGTTTCCACTTAAATAAACTTTAAACAGACTTTAAATTAATTTTCAAAACCCCTTTTTGATCGACGTTTTTGATGTAAATTTTTTGGTATACGTTTTTTTGATGAACGTTTTTCCCTGGCGATATTTCAGACAGGCAAGTCGAGAGAATGAGCTCAGGTTGAGAATAGGAAATGGCCCCAGTCCCTGGGATCAGTCCAGAGAGAAACCAGAATACAAAGAACTAATCGGAAGTATTATGTTCTCGGAGATTTGAAGATTGTGGAGATTTGAAGATTGTGGAGATTGAGAGTCACGAGGGCTGAAACCTTATCTCGTATCGACCAATCCACTGGCCAACCTTTCCATGGCGTGCAATCATCAGCAATGTCTGCAACTCTTGAATCCTTGAACTCTTGAGCTCTTGAACTCTTGAACTCTTGAATTCTTGAATGCCAATGTTAGAGCTCAGAAACTGAAGCATTACCAAAATGGGAACACGTTGGCATGGTGGATCTATCAACAGACCGATCAACAGATCTATCAACAGATCTATCAAATGGCTAGACACGGAAGTGATAATATCGTGGTCACATCTCCTAACAATGTTCACATGCAACCACAAAGGATCGTCTGATTAGGGCGATTGGCTTCGATGATCCAATAGTGGCGGAGTATATCTCGAATTGGGTGCAGAGTCGAATGACTCCGACGTGAGCAGCCTCAAGAATAAAGAGATCGAATTATTCACCAATCTTCCACATGCAGAACATTAAGGCGACTTTAGAATAGTCTTCCTAGCGAAGCTTCCAACAACTTAGAAACATACACCCACCAAATCAGTCAGCAGAAACAAACGACAGCCCGAATTTCGAAGAGGGGAGGTTGAGGGGCGAAGAAGAAAAAGGAAAAAAAGGAGTGGGCAACTTAAGGGGCGAGGGGCCCTTTTATAGATATTCCCCTGTGTTTTCCGGTGCCGCACCCCGCGCCCTGTTTAATTGCAGCCACCATGTTGGCAGATCAATGCACACGATCACATGCAACCACGAAAGGATCGTCTCCTAATCGTGGAAATGGACTAGTGATGGACTTGACCAAGATTTACACCAACTCACTTCTGATTGATTCACTTCTGATTGACTCTCACTTCTGATTGACTCTCACTTCTGATTGACTCACTTGACGTTAAGTGAGTAGTAATTGTAGATAGACCCGTTGACTGAATTCCACGGGCCACACGCTCTCCAGAATCTCGCCCTGCAAGTACTTCTTCTTCTTGGTGGTGTTCATGTTAAAGTACCCAATGGAACAATTGATTTTCCGAGCCGCATAGCGGAGAAAACCGGGCTTGGCCACCTTGGTTTCCATCTTGGCTCCGGTCTCCAAATCTTAGTATACCATATTGGAAATCGCTGCATTGTTCCCCGGTTTGCCCGAGATCAAGGTATCGTACGATGCATCCGAAGACTGGATCTTATAAATCCACGCCCTTGTGCCTTCGTTATCAAAAAATTTCCACATCACAGGAAGATAACTTTTGCTGTGGATCAGGAAACCCGTCTGCACGCGTTGAATCGTAAAGTGCTCGCCCGAAGTCAAGTCGTTTAGAGTCTTGTAGTCAAACTCTATAGCCAAGAGCCCGGAATCAAAGCTCTTTTTAAGAAACGACAGGAGGTTTCGCCGGTCGAGACCCTTGCAGTTAGTAATATCGAGATCCCGGAGTGGATCATTTTCATTCAAAAGATGAAGAAGATCGGCCATTTCGATTTTGGAATGGGGAATGGCCAAGCTCTCCAAGCCAGGAATCCGGCTTTTAAGCACCGAGATCACTTGTTTATTGACCGCCATGCCTCCCACATTAAGGTACCGTAAATAGCATGCTTTAGATTTCGGGACGTGCTTTTCTGCAAATATCCATGTCTTCAAATGAATAAGTGAAAATTTATGCCAAGATTTTTTTGGACAGTTTTATTTTGGTGGTACTCCTTATTCTCAATGTAGCAGAGTGGTGCTAAAAATTTATGAAAGTGATGTGAAAATTGAAAAATGTTGAACATATGAGACTCGCACGTCTCATATGTACAGCATACTGAAACTCAAGAAGAGGAGAATGTACTCCGAAGTTCAGAATGCGGAGATACAGATGAAACACGGAGGTATGAACCACTCTTGGGTATAAAGCCGACCAGTGGAGTATCTGTAACCAATGAATGATCTCTGATAATATTCCCTCACGCAGACTCGGTCACGAAGGGGCGATAACTCCGACGAAGGGGCGCTGACTCCGACGAAGGGGCGATAACTCCTTCCTCGGAGTTAACAGAGGCCAATAATAGCTCTCTAATAGGATCACGCATGAGGGAATTAAGTTTTCGGGTTGGGTTGGAAAAAGAGAGTGTGGTGAAAAAAAAGGGTGGAAGTTCTGAGAAGCGGATGTGGCTGCAATTTATATTCGCACGCCCCGCGCGTTTCATACTTCTGCCGCCACAAAACCACCTGTTCCTGCGGTATATAAATAGGCGATCCCCCCAGTTTTTTTACTGCGTAATGATACTTTTTTCTTCCTTGAACTATGGCTTCGTCGGATCCCAGTCATTTGGATATAAGGCGGGAAATCTCTTCAGCTCAGCTTGTGGTAAGGAATAAGATTCCCTAGATTATATTAAGGATTTCCTAGATTAGATATACCAGAAGCAATAATACAAGCAAAGAAATGACTACAGAAGTTCCCTACTTAAAGGCGTTATTGGAAGCCAATGAGACTCACGTGCCAGATTATGACCGCGTTTATACAAACGCGCAACAGTATCAGTATATCATTAACATAAAGAAAGAAGAGATAATATTTCACAGTGGTTACTTTTAATTACCAAGTTTATTATTAGTAAAACTCCCCCGTTAGGTGATACTTAATAATAGTCTCATTTAGTAAATAAATAGATAAATATATAAACAAAGTGTAGTCAGCAATCCACAAGTGCCAAATACTCACCAGTGAAGTGAGTAAAGATCTTGTATGGACTGATGATTCTCATGGCCTTCTTGGAAGTTCTCTTCATAGCCTCCTTAATTTTCATAGCCTCCTTAATCTCCTAGTCTCCTTGAATTCTTTTTATAGCCTTCTTGGAAGTTCTATTCAAAGTGTCCTTGGTAAATAACGAAGAGACCTGGTCTTTATTTGAAGATCAGAAAGAAACTTTCCTTTGGTTTTGCTGTCTGCTCAACTGCGCTTCTTCATGAAGGTGTAACCGGAGGACCAAGAGAGATCCAAAAGAGTCTTGTCCTTGTCGAAACCAAGTTCGCTTTCACAGTACGCAATGAACTTGTCGACAAACTGCTGGCCTTTCCCCGTGGCCTCCTGGAAGTTGTGGTATGCGCTGAACGTGGTGAGGTACTTGGTGTACTCGGCCAACGAGACGTTTTGCTTGGAGAGCTGGAGATGGTCCGACTCGCTGGGGGTAAGGTTTTCCATGGGGTTGTACTTGCGGATCTTGACGTCTTCAAAGAGATCGGTAGGGATCTTGGCATCCACCTCCTCCAAGAAGTTGCGCAAGACGCCTCTTCCGGGCTGCTCCCAGTGGGGCCCCAAGAACGAGGGGTCCTTGTAAACCAAGGAGTCGAACAAGGCCATGAATTTGGAAACGATTTCCGTTTCGGTAAGCTTTGTTGTGCAGGGCCCACTGATACCCACCACCAACGGATCCACGTAGTACCAGTAGGCCAAAGTAGCGCCTGGCTTCAACTGCTTGTGTGCAGTGCGGAAGAACTGATCAAAATCCTTAAACCAATGGATACATTCGGCCGCCGTCATCAAGTCAAACTTATCTGCTGGTGCCTGGAAGTCTTCAACGGCAGAAACAAAGAATTCGATCCGGGACTCGTCCGAAATGCCCATCTGCAGGAGCCGCCCCGCCTTCAACTCCGAAGCCGTCTTGATCATTTCCCCCGATAAGTCCAAGCCCTTGACGTTCTGGGAAAAATTCAAAAGGGGGAACGTGGCGGCTCCGGTGCCACACCCAAGGTCAATGGTGTTCTGCACGTGCTGTTTTCCGGTGTACTCCATAAGCGTTTGGTAGAACGAGGGGGGGTACTGTGGCCGGAACGAGTTGTAGTTGAGCGATTTGAATCCGGATTTGGCAAACGTAGACATTTTGATCAATTGGTTGTAAATTTAATGGCTGTAAAGTTATTGGATGTAAATTAATGGCTGTGAATTCAGTGGATGTAAATTAATGGCTGTAAATTGATGGATGTGAGTTCAAATGGCTGACTGGTGGCTCAATGGTGATCGGTGTACCTTCAATTCCTAATTCTGATTGGCTGGAAGTTGTTGTTGGTGATTGGTGGAATCTGTAGTATGAATTAATGCTGTAAAATAAATGGTGGGGAAGCGCTATTTATATGTCAAAGTGGCGTGGTTATCTGCAGGACAATACACCTGCGCGAATTAGTCCGAGCACCGAGCACCGAGCACCGAGGCCCCACCCCCACAAATGTGTATGCAAGACTATGCTTAAATATCCATCACTTTATTGGCTCCCCAGTCCTTAGCGACCAAGCCTAGGGAAAAATGTACTGTATAGGTGAATGTTTGTACCTGCATATACGGTACATTTATGAGTGGAGACCCGGACACCACAAACTACATTCCCATTATCATTCAAAATCTTCGTAATTCATTATTGCTATTGAGTGCCCCAGATATCCATATCGTCTGCATTACCAAAAGACGAAAAAGGCTCCTCGCTGGAGTCCTTCAAAAACGGCACCAAGCCCAAAGACCCATCGGTGACGAAATCATTGGCCATGAGGTCCTGGGTGTAGTTCATTTCAAAGGGGTCGAAGTCAAGAATAGTGCTTAGGTTTTCCGGCGGGTCGGAGGCCAGAATTGGGGCACTAGTATCCGGTAGGTCTTGTGCATCGTGAGTAGGCCATCTTTGCGCGCCCACTGCAGCCGGTTGCATTTGCGCATGCAGCTGCCCCGAGGGCATTTCTCCCCACAGCCAGTCCCCTGGCTGCACATTATTGCCAAGAGGTACATCCCGAGATGGCACGGCACGCGAAATGTGGGCGGTGGCGGCCTTTTTCCGCAACGTATTGCTTGGTTTCATGAGGTTTATGCCCAAAATGCTCAAAACCAGGTATTCCACGAGTACAGCAGAGTTTGCCGTCAAGCTGCCACGCCTAGAATCCGTGCTGCTCTTGCTCTTTAAGATGGAAATCGTATCGAGCAAAAGCTGTTTCAGGTTTTGGTGCAAAGGCCCGTTTTTTATGTAATCCAAGGACCCTCGGGCCACCAAAAGCGCAAATCGGGCATGTTCTTGCAGGATATTAAGAGGGAGCGGAAGCAGCAAAGACGTCTCGGACGCATGTTTCAATAACTTCAAAAGTTGGGCCAGAGATTGCTGAATCAGCGTCATGCTGGCCACCACCGAGGACACGTCATGCTTTTTCAAGGAAAGTTGTTCCTTCATGGACAACCCCACGTTATGGTGGTAGCCGTATTTGGATATAATGGGCAAAAAAATCAAGATTTTGGCGTGGTAGAAGAGAAACACGCAGAGCTTTTGGTGCTTGGAAAGGAGCGCCAAGTTGCATTCCTCGCCTGCAGGTGCGTCTGCGGGTGGCTGCAAAAAGCCATGAGTATCGGTTTCAAAGCGGACATTCGGGGGCAAGTCCCGGCGCCAGCAGTCAAGCAGTCTTTCTTTCTCAAGAGCATTATTCAGCACATCATCATAGTCGCCCAGGCGAGAGAAGATGGAGTCCAAAATGCTGCCTAAAACCTTGCAGTACTGCATATAGGCGAGCGCCGCAGCGCTCACGCGTCCAAAGATGGTCAACCTCGTATTATTCACAATCAAGATGTTCTCGTTTGCCCCACCCACATCATCTTCCTCATTATAATTGCGGCTGGCAAACGGCATGGCGCACTCAATCTCGTAATCCTTAAGAAGCCGCGGCACCCCAAGGCTAAGCGAGCAGAAGGCGTCCAAAGAGTAGATGCACCAGAATAAGATGCGTCGCTCTCCCTGCAAGAAGCCCTGCACGTGGCGATCTGCCGTGTGACGCGCGCCGAGCACAGCAGCAGGACACCGGTGCATTCTAAGTTGCTGGGCCATGGAGATCACGCGGCCCCGTAACCCGTAGCACGTGATATAGTCTCCGTTGGCCAAAAAGTACTGCAAGGATAACGCCAAAATCTGCAACGACTGCACAGAACAGTACTTGGTAAGGATACAGTTGGGCTTGATGAACTCCTGCACCAAGCGGTGGTACCGTTGGAGCATGGAGGAGTCGAGCGGCGGCTCTGTGCAGGACATCAATTCCAAGGCCAACATCAACACCATAATGGCCCCCAATTTCTCCACCAGCTCACACGACACATCTAGCGTTTCCTCCGTGTACCCAGTTTCGAGAATCTGCCATAATCCCACGCAATTCCGCAAAAACGCGTTTTTATTCACAATGGGGCACACATCTCCCCAGTTTCGGAAGTATTCCGTCAATAAAGTCTGCCGAAAAGAAGCACTGGGTAAACCCAAGAGCCCAAGAAACTCCACCACCTGATTCAGCGGCAATTTGGGCTTTGTGGGGTCCAAGAGGAGCGCCGTAAGCCGCACATGGATATTATGGTTTTTCTCATCGTATTCGGGCTCTTTTTTCGCCGTTTTCAACGATGCTATGGCATTGGCCGTGACCCGTGCGGCCGTAGACCTATAGCCGTAAACCTGGCAGATTTTGGCGAGCAAAGTCGGCACGAAAAGCGTTTCCTCCGTGGATCTGGGGATAGACGCGGCCACCAACTCCGTAAGAAGCTGTTGTTTGCTCTCCTCGTCCATGACAGGAGCAGAGCCATTCTGGGGGAGTTTGAAGAGGGCCGAACCTTGGATATTCCGTTTTTTCTGCATTTGTTCGATGGCGGTGGCTGCAGCAAAGGCCCCCGGGGCCGGATTGACACTTCCGGCATCGGAGAAGTCAAAGCTGACCTCATTCTTGATGCTGAGTAAGCTGCTGGAGTCATTATCGTCGCTAAGCACGGATCCGGCCACAGAAATGTTGTCTGCGTTATATACACTCCCGGCGAGGGACACCGGTCGTTCATGGACGGTATTATAGCCGGGAGTGACGCAGCAAGGGCACCCATCGTCATGGGTATGGGACTGTGGGGTTGAGTAAGGGTTCAGGAGGTCAGGGCCGGAGACGGATGAGTGGGTAGATTGAGACGTTGTCTCTCGACGCATCTGAGCCGCCCCGCCCGCATGTGCATCATGCAGCAATTGCAGCTCTCGGAGCCTCAACAAGCCCTGCAATTTGGTGTTTTCGTTTTCCAACGCCCGCACCCGCTCCTCCAACGTCTCCGTGTACCCCTTGGGAAACGAGCGCCGCGAGAGCTTATCAGAAACGATGCATTTCAAGCCTGCGGCTGCACATGCAGAACAAGCCGGGAGTTTGCCATCACACTTGGACTTTTTGACTCGACATCGGTCACACGCCTGAGCAGAACGTTCCACCGCCAGCCCAGGAGCCTTGATGGTCTTTTTCACGGGTTTTTTGGGGGGTTTTTGGGGGGTGGTTTTGAGGGTGGACTTGTCATTCTCGGGCTGTTCCTGTGGCGGCAGCAGGAGGACACCAAATTCGGCATTTTCCGTCTTGACGGTTATGTCACGAGCGGACATTTTATTGGCGGGCTTTTGAATGAAGAGAGAAGCTGGTTTGGGGGAGTGGGGGAGTGGTTAGATGAATGGATAATTGGATGATTGGAGCATCTCATGCGTGAGTCACGAGACTATTGCGAGTGACTGCATATAGTAAAGACGCAGAGGTTAGGGTTATATGCACTCCCAAGCAATTTTTTTTTTAATCTTTCATCTCCACATTTCACTCCACACTCCGCTTTTTCTCCACGCATTCATTAAAACTGTCGGATTAGATCCAAAATATGTGCCAAAAGATTTCCACGCCTAAAAGTGTAATTGGTTCAAAAATAAGTGTGGACTGCATATAAAGATGATTATGGTTTAGAAGAACTCAAACGAAATGGACATTATTAGACAAAAGACACTATTGGGTTTTATATGCAGTATTCAGGATTGGACAGAATGGACAGAATGGACAGAAAATATCTGTACAATTGCACAGAGCAACTGTAGACATTGTCCAGATTAGACAAGTGATGAATTAGACAAATGACGGAATTGACATTAGACAATGTATATTGGAGAAAAGACAAATTAGACAAATCACCGATTGGACAGTAGACAATTTGGACAAATCTCAGATTAGACAGTAGACAAAATGGACAGATTGGATAGATTGGACAGAATGGACACTGGACAGAATGGACACTGGACAGAATGGACACTGGACAGAATGGACACTGGACAGAATGGACACTGGACACTATTAGACACCAAACAGGAGATAGTATGAGTAGTCCTAGTATAAGAGTCTTATTATCATTAGACATCTTTAGACAATAGACATAAATGGAAATATTAGGACAATATTAGACAGAATCAGACACTAGACACTATTAGACACTACTAGACACTATTAGACACTAGACACTATTAGACACTAGACACTAGACACTATTAGACACTATTAGACACTATTAGACACTATTAGTGTTAGTACTTCAGCACACAAATGGAATGGACTGTAGACTGTAGACTGTAGACTGTAGACTGTAGACTGTAGACGAATAGACAGAAAACAGAGGACAGAAGTAGACTGTAGACAGTTGGATTGGATTGTCCCATAAGGGAATAAAAGATATTGGACAAACCGAGACTTTCATTCAGATGTGGTGTTTTGGAAACCTCTCTTTTGTAGCCATGGATTGCTTTTTTTTAAAAAAAAAAAACAGAGTAGGCTGAAAATGGCTCGAGAAGATGCAGTGATAGCTGGGATGATACTGGATCACAAGAATCCATATACAGCACAAAGAGTATCGGCCCAAGTCCACCAAGATCTTCTTGGTATATTATTTAGCCAATGTATTCCACAGCATGCTGTTCCACAGTATGACATTCCACAGTATGACATTCCACTGGCCAATTTCCAGGCTCCATGAGCAAATCTTGGAACTCGGGATCTATATGCAGAGATATACTCGACTTCAGAGCACGAAACGGATCGCTAGGTTTATTCTGCACAAGAAGACGAGCCCCACTTCCATTAAGCCATTAAGAAAGCCATCAGCATTAAATATGACTTGGTATCCTCCAGCGCTGGTGTCCAAGTTTACCAAAAGAGCCGATCCCAAATCCGTGTGGCCAATTGAAGTCAATCCTTCTCCAGCAAAAATACCGGTCCGCCGAGAACTTATCGAGCATTTCTTGGAGGCGATTAAGAGCCAAGCCAGTTTGTGAGACACCTCTTCTTGAGGCCATTGACTTAAAACTTCAAGTGTCACGTATAACATTGAGATCAGACAGCAATCAAAAGCAATTGTAACAAAAAAACACAAAAAAGTCCATATTCTGGTTCGTTCAGTATCTTCTGGAAAAATAGATATCCAATGGTCCACATTCATGCAAGTATAACCAAATAGGAGTGTATTCCAAACAAACCACACCATAGTTATGAACTATATGTAAAACAATAGAAGCCGCTGGTTGGTCGGGCTGGGTTTTTCCTTCCATGAACAAGTCAAAGAGAAACACACATAATGAGATGAGTTCCTCTGCGTACATGATGTCCCGTTCGTAGTAGTCGTCGTTGATCTTGGGGAGAATCACGTGGAGCACCTGAAGAATAAATTTGGGCTTATTGGCGAGTCCGTCTTGCGTAATGGCTTGGATTATCTGCGCCCATGAGTGTAAGGATCTCAGGTGCAAGTGCTTGAGCTGCTCTGCAAAGAGAAACTTCTGCGCTCCGAGCCTAAGACCCTCAAGCTCGAGCTCGGCATCTTTGCGGAACGTGGTCTTGGCCTCTTGGTCCTCCAAATTGTTATTTTATTGGCCACTTTACACCTCAAGTTTGTCAAGTCGCTTAAGATCTGGCCCTTGGTGCCTGCCACGAGTTCTGGGACTGGAAGTTGAGCACGTCGAGGAAATCAAGCACTTTTGGCGTGCCATCGAGGAACTGCGACCCATTAGGTTATTAAATAAACCACATTGATATCCAGACCATTGTCAAAAGTATTTGGAATAAGAGCTCTTTGTAAAACGACGCTTTCAAAGAATCCCCGAAGGAATCATCATTCGAGATCCGGGACTTCAGTTGAATCTCGCTATTTGTGGAGGTCGTTAGCTCCTAAGTGGATGCAGCATGACTTGTGTGACCCTCAGGAACATTGCTCTCAGGCTTTTCAGTAGAAGGCGTAAGTAAATCACGTCTCTCGATCTCATAGCTTCTATCCGACACAAGACCCTTGAATCTGGGTTGGTATGAGTTTGGTATAAGGAGTTTGGTATAAGGATTATTTGAAATCAGGAATCTTTTTAGAGTGGAGAAGACATGTTCTCGTTTCAAGTGCTTCCCGAGGACCATTTGTGGTGGAGGTCAATATGCCAGAGTGAAGACTTATGTTCACATGATCACGTGATTTCAAGCACCACTCAATTTTTGTATTCAAGAAGGTTTTGTATTCTAGAAATTCCCTATTCAAAAAATTTTGTATTCCAGAAAAATTGTGGGGATTTGGGGCGCGCTTTATACCTTTTCCAGATCCTGCGTTTGTGTACATTTGCCTCCCTCCTGAGGTGCGTTTTGCAGCCGTCTGGTAATATAAATAGAGGCCTCCCCCGCGCACTTTTTTGGTGCCCTTTTTTTTTTGAATACACAATATTGTCCAATCACCGTCAATCACCCGTCAATCAGTCGTCAATCAGTCGTCAAAGCCGTTTACCAGAGTGTGTCAAATTCTGTCTGAGATTATTCTGTAATACTATCAGTCGATCATACTCCTGTATAAATATCTTGGGGCTCCTGTGTTGGTGGTGCTTGACAGTGATTACTATATAAGACCAAGCTAAAGATTGCTGGACTACTGGCCAGACCATAGAAGACTATAGACTAAAGGCACTAGTGAGAGTAATTTGAATGCCCGAAAATGGACTTACAATGGAGTATGGTAATTTAGTAGTTAGTACGGGCTCCCGATATGAATGAGTGTGTTAGAAGAATTCATTTATGTTGGTGGTCGTGTGGTAATCATAATCGCACTAGTGGATCCTCTTCCATGTGGTCGTGTCCTACTCATAAATTACTTGGTCGTGCAATGCCCATATTTGGTCTAGGATCCTACACTAACAGACCTCATCTTCGTGCCCTGGAAACTCTTTCCAGGCTCCAGCTTATAAATCATCTCTTTTTCTGTTTGTCAGGTGACTAAATGCGGAGGCGAAAGCGTGCATGGAAAGTGCGCATCTCTCCATGCACCTCAAGTCCATGACATGAGCAAGCGGCTTCTTTCGCCCGTTCGAGCGTCTGGGACCCGTGCAAGTGCCCGATTAAAGTTGAAAAAAGAAGATGCTCCTGCACGCACGTCCAAGTACTTTGAAAAGGCCCAAACGGTTGAAACAATCAAGCTTGAGCCCGTGCATTCTCATGTGCAGAACGCCACCATAACTCCCGGCATTTCCAACACAACCAACACAAGTGATTTGAAAAACCCCACTATAAAACCCGAGATAGAGGAGTTTACTGCTATTAAAACAGAAACCCAAGATGGTATTACTGTTAAAACAGAGCTAGAGGAAAGCGTCTCCAGTATGCAGGACGCCCCAGAAAAAGGCCCTAAAGTCCAACAAACCCCAGCCAAACTCCTGGACAATTTCAGCTTTTCCCGCCAGAAACCCAATGTTTTTGAAATGGTAGATATCGAAGATTTAACTCCCCAGCAGCCCAAGAACTGGCACCTTCTCTACAACCAAGTGGTCCGCATGAGAAGCCAGATCTTCACGCCCGTCGATAACATGGGATGTGAGAAAATGGCGGAAGCCATCAACCCAGGGATTTCCCAGGACGAGCCCCGGCTTTTCCGGTTCCAAATCTTGGTTTCGTTGATGCTTTCAGCGCAAACCAAAGATGAGGTCAACTATAGAGCCACTGTTCGGCTCCAAAACCACCTCCAAACAAAAGGTTTTGATAAGCTCTGTATCGAGGGCATTCTCCTGTGTTCAGAGACCGAAATCGACGCTTGTATAGCGCAAGTGGGCTTCCATCGGCGCAAGGCAGTGTACCTCCGAAAAGCCAGTGACAAGCTACGCCTGGAATTTGATGGCGATATCCCCAAAACCATCTCGGAAATCACGTCGCTTCCCGGCGTCGGCCCCAAAATGGGCTATTTACTCTTACAGATAGCGTGGGGCATCAATGAGGGGATTGGAGTGGATGTACATCTCCACCGGTTGGCCGTTCAGTGGGGCTGGGTGCCGAAAAGCGATAAACCGGAACTCACGAGACTTGCGCTTCAACTGTGGCTTCCTCGGCGGTACTGGGCGGATATTAATCCGATTCTCGTTGGGTTTGGCCAGGCTGTATGCACTCCTCAGGCGAAAAACTGTGATATTTGTTCTTTGGCTACAGGACTTTGTAAGGCCGTTGACCGGAAGATTATGAAGCAGGAAATGACTCCGAAACGGTACCTGAAGCTCCTTAAGCTGCGCGGCGATTTATCCGGGTTGTTTCCATTGGGTTTTGATGGCGTATAATTCAGACCGCTCAGTATATCTCAGACCGCCCCTCCAAATCCGCCTTCTTTTCTAAAACAATTAAATAGCGGGTTATAGAAGAAGTGCATGAATCTGTGGAATAGCGTAAATCAAAAGAGTGGTGGATTTCACTGGTGATTTATTGTATTACTGCATATAAGACTATTTCGGCGACAATTCTATTCAACCGAAAAAATTCATACTTTGTCAAGGTAGTCTTGAGCAGGCTATGGGTAGAAGTTAGTACAGAGTTTATGTGTAGTCCCAAACAAGATAGTGGTGCAGAATATAGTACAATATGTGAAGTCACGTGACGTCCAAAGATGAGCTCTGGTTCTTGGCCCAGACACCAATTGGAAGGGTCCCGAGAAATTCAAATGGTGACGAAATTTGAAAGAGCCCAGAAAATTTGGGATTAGCTGAAATGAATTTTTGTGTGGCCGGATGGAAGGACCCCAGTCAATAGGTCGGATCTGGATATAAGCCCCCGGATCTGGATATCAGCCCCCGGATCTGCACCCAAGCCGCCCTCGGATCTCATCACCCGCAAGTCACCCACACTTTTTGGGCTCTTCACAGCCCAGAAATCTCCGTTTTTTTATATCCAGGCATTGCTTGAAGCTCTATTGTTTATTTCCACCGGCTTTTTAATTTAAAATTACGTCAGATCCCAAGAATTCCAAAACAAATACTTATTTACTTCATTTTTATTATTATTGTTTAATTATTCCACTGTATATTTCCGCTAAAACAAACTGATCTAGACCATACTAAATATTATGTTGTTTTGTATTTTAAGAAGTAGAAAATATGGCCATTTGATATGTGTACTGCATATAGACTCGATCCATCAGATACTCCTTAAAGTGTCAAGACAGACCCACAAATATTTAGCAATGGACCTTCGGGGGTAGTGCATAGTGCTGAAATCACGGAATCATCATTATACACGGCTCTTCCAATCCGCCATATCTTGTGAAGTGTGGTGTGCATATAAAACTGTCTGTATACAGTGCTATAGGCGGAATCTGGTCGTGGCTCTACCGTATAAATCAGTAATTTCTGGCTGAAATCCCCAGTTTCAGTACTAGACATTAACAATAAAATCCTAAAGGAAATTGAGTTTATTCAGAGTCAGGTGAATAGGACCAGAGCGTTAAAAAAAGATTGTCCAGCATTGTCCAGCATTGTCCAGAATTGTCTAATTGTCTAATCATCTAAAATGTCTAATTGTCTAAAATGTTTAACTGTCTAAATTGCCTAACTATTTAAATTGCCTAACTGTCTAACTGTCTAATTGCCTAACTCTCTAACTGTCTAAATGTCTAAAATGTCTAAGTTGTCTAAGTTGTCTAAGTTGTCTAAGTTGTCTAATTGTCTAATTGTCTAATTGTCTAATTGTCTAATTGTCTAATTGTCTAATTGTCTACTTGTCTAACTGTCTAATTTTCTAAATTGTCCAGAATTGTCTAGCATATCTAGCTGTCTAATTGTCTATTCGTCTAATTGTCTAATCGTCTAGAATGTCCAACTGTCTAAATTGTCCAACTGTCTAAATTATCTAATTGTCTAAAATGTCTAACTGGCTAATTGTCTATCTGTCTAAAATATCTATCTGTCTAAAATATCTATCTGTCTAAATTACCCAAGTTGTCTTTGTCTAAATCACTCGTAGATTGTCCCTTTAGGATGAATAACCATGGGTTGTATTTTATTGTGAGTCACGTGACTTACCTCCAATAAAACTCACGTGACTTTATTGGTTTTCGCACGACTCTTCCTTGACTTCTAATTCCTTGTATCAGCCGCGCCATATCAACGTCGCCCGAACCCACCACCTCCCACCCAAAACAAGCGCGCGGCTCAAATAAAGATTGCAACGAGAAAAAAACCTCGGTCGTGCGCGCACCAGCTCACCCAAAGTCAAGTCTCCTAATCCCACCCACATCAACACCACACTTAATGCACCCTTTCTCCACTGCACCCACTCATCCCCCACCCCGCCATAGTCCATGAACATGAACCATAAGTACCCGTCGGTGCCGCTGCATGCAGGCCCCGCCCAGCAGGCGTTGCTCCAGCAATTACTGCAACAAAACCAACCGCAAGTTGCTTCTCTGTTTGGGATCCAAGATTCCGGCGTGCCGCCCGAGCTCCTGTCCTTTTTTGGAAGGGGGGCCCCTGGCCCGGGGTTTTTCCCGCCTCTGCTGGGTTTCCCTCCTCATGGTCTGCAAGCTCTGCAGAACCTGGGCCAGTCCCAAATACAAAACCAGGGCCAGGGCCAGAACATGGGCCAGGGCCAGAACATGGGCCAGGCGCAAGGCCAATTCCAGGGGCAACACGGCCAGAGCCAATTTCTGCAAAACCAAAGTCAATTTCTGCAAAACCAGAGTCAGTATCTGCAAAACCAGAGCCAGTATCTGCAAAACCAGAACCCGAACCCGAACCAGAACCAGAACCAGAACCAGAACCAAAACCAAAACCAAAACCAAAACCAAAACCAGTTCAATGTCCAAGGTCTTCTGTTCAACCAGCAGCAGCCCAAGTTCATGGGGAACTCGTTTCTTCCGGGGCCTCCATTTCAGCCGCCGGCTAAAATTAATGCTGTTAATGTGGAAGATCCACAGTCGTTCTTTTGGCAGCACCAAACACTGTTGTGCCAATTATCTCGTTCCGAAGACTTGCCTCACTTTTACGCCCGGCAATACGCTCAGAACTCCCGCAAACTGAAGAACCCGTATGCTGACGTCAAGAACCACGTGACCTTGGTGGATGCTACCAAAACCATCGTCACTGCTTTAGAAGAGCAGGAGAAACAACAGCTTGCAGCTCATCAATCATCCACAGCTTTGATGAGGAACAAGAAGCAGGATTTGGAGGAAGATGAGGAGCACCGCATGATTGCCCGTACCCAGGGCAAGCAATTATGGTGTCACATGGACCTCTCGGGCCAAGGCCTCTTGACGGTGTCGCCCAAACTCTTCCGTTACGACTTCTTGGAGTCGCTCTACTTGAACAACAACAAGTTGACGGCGGTGCCGTCCATCATCAAGAGCTTGAACGGGTTGCGGGTGTTAGACTTGTCTCAGAACAGAATCTCAGAGGTGCCTCCGGAGTTGGGTTTGTGCTACAACTTACGCTACCTCTACCTCTTTGACAACAACATCAAGACATTGCCCTACGAGTTCCGCAACTTGATCGAGTTGCTTTTCCTTGGAGTCGAGGGCAACCCCATTGATATGAGCATCGCCAACCTCATTTCCGAGAGGGGAACCAAGGCCTTGATCTCGTACTTCAGAGACATGAACCCTACGCCCCAGCAGCCCAAGCCTCGCTCGTGGCTTTTATTGGAAAAGGACGGTGATATCATAGACCCGGTGCAGAACCCCAATGCTTATACTGAAGACCACTTGAACAAGGATGCTGCAGACCTGTTCACCATGATGTCATACAATACGTTGTGTCAGCATTATGCCACCACCAAGTTGTACAAGTACACGCCGTCGTGGGCTCTTGAGTGGAACTACCGAAAAGAGGCTTTGAAGGAGGAGATTGTACGCTACAATACCGATGTGATTTGTCTTCAGGAAGTGGAAACCAGAACGTTCCACGAGTTCTGGATGCCTATCATGTCTGAAATTGGCTACAAGGGCTTTTTCTTCAGCAAGACACGGTCCAAGACCATGAGTGAGCAGGAGTCCAAGAAGGTTGACGGGTGTGCCACTTTCTACCGCACGTCCAAGTTCCAGCTTATCCAGAAACAGCACTTGGAGTATAATACCGTGTGTATGGGCCTGGACAAGTACAAGAAGACCAAGGACCTCTTCAACCGGTTCATGAACAAAGACCATATTGCCTTGATCACGTACCTACAACATTTGGGGACGGGCGAGAAGATTGTCATTGTCAACACCCACTTGCATTGGGACCCAGCGTTCAACGACGTCAAGGCCTTGCAGGTGGGCATTTTGTTGGAGGAGTTGCAGGAGACCATCAAGAAGTTCCAAGGAGGCCACCACGAGGATGCCAAGAATACATCGATGGTGATTTGCGGAGACTTCAACTCCACCAAGTCCAGTGCAGTGTACCAATTGATTTCCACCGGGTCAGTGTCGAAGCATGAAGATATGGATGGACGGGATTACGGCAAGTTCACGGACGATGGGTTCCACCATTCGTTCAAGCTCAAGTCAGCATACGACCATATTGCCAGTGACTTCCCCTTCTCCAACTTCACGCCCACGTTCACCAACGAAATCGACTACATCTGGTACTCCACCAACACGTTGCAGGTCAAGGGGCTTTTGGGCAAAGCAGACGAGGAGTACTTCCTGCACCAGATTGGTATTCCGGACGCTCATTTCCCGTCGGACCATATCCCGCTCGTGACCAAGTTTGAAATCAAGAAAAAGGGCACCTCCATGCCCAAGAAACCCGAGTTCAAGCCGGACTTCAAGTCTGCTTCCTCACGCAAGACTTGACCATTAACGATCCATGCCCCTGCAAACAAGGTTTGCGTGTACTTTAGCTTCAATATACTAAATAGTAACTGCTTCACTTCTCCAAGTAGACCACCAATGCATTTCACAGGTTCTTTGCCGAACCCAATCACTAGTTAGTGTCTATACTATAGTACTACAACCTGTACCATGCAGTCCCACCACCATTTGACATTTGACATTTGACATTTGACCGTTCCTGTTTTGGTTACTATGCATGCCAGTGTGTAGTGATTCCAGTGTACTATAATAATGTATATCCACTTTATACTAACTATACACAAATACTACTGCATTCTTCATTTATTAGAGACAATTCCAAGAATCTAATTAAAGTTTTGGAATCCTGGATTTCGCCTCTTTCTAACAAGCCCACTTTCATATCACCAAGTGCCCTTTCCACAGACCCAATAGTCCCGTCCAACGCCATTCTACCGCCTTGCAAAAATCATGTTTTGCCTATTTCCCCAAGAAGGCACCTGCCTTTGTTGGAGTTTCCCCAAATGACTTTGCCCAAGATCTGTCGCTGATTGTGCTGGAACCTTGTACCAGGCAGCTTTCGCACTTACAAACAGTGGTGCGGGCACAAGATGTCTTGATGAGCCAGTGCAAGAAGAAATTCTTGGGTCAGTTTTTTTTTTAAATATCCACGATAGGATCGAGGACTGCCTTAAATGCCTTCTTGATAACGTCCAATCCACTGGTGAAAAGTTTGTGAATGTATGTCGTGAAATGGCAGACGAAGAAGAAAACAATAGCACCGAGGATGACTACGAAGAAAGACTCTGTGCAATGATGGAGGACTTGGAGACCATGGAAAAGATGGACCACAGTGCAAGAGAAAGCATCCAGAAAATCAAGAATGGTTTATTGTCTGAATGGCTTCTCGGTAAGTCTTAAGAATGTGATCCAGGGCCATATCGATGCCTGTGCAATTAAGCAGAAGTACATGGACCAGTTTCACAAGGTGTGGATGAAAGCCCTAGACTCCGGGCCATTAATTTCCAAGGAGTTACAGAATATGATTGGCTGTGCTGTTCTCGAAACACAGAAGGGGTTCTTAGACCATTGTAATCCCCAAACTTCCCGCTATCTAAAACACTAATAACCTCGAAATCGATGAGCCATGATGAGCCATGATGAGCGGCCCCATAGTTTCAGTTAAGAATTATGCAAGACTAGTCACCTGACTGCAGGACTAGTCACCTGACTGCAGAACTAGTCACCTGACTGCAGAACTAGTCACCTGACTGCAGAACTAGTCACCTGACTGCAGGCACGTTACCACTTCACTTCAAACCATAACTACTCCTTCAATATGATCTACTTACCATGACATAAAACATTCCATCAAATGTTCTTCAACCGTATTGATAATACGCTTAAAATGTCACCCTGAAGTCTAGTCATATTGGACCAAACCAAAAAGAATTCTAGAACCAATCCTCTTGTCAAGTCTTTGAGACTCACAGAAAATTAAATGCTACAGTACGGTATAATGCAGTCTTATAGTGCGGCATACATAAGAATTGAACTTACACTAGTCGCGCACGCTGCAGCTACAACTGAGATCGCTGTTCACCGATGACGAATCGAGGGACAGATGATCCGGGCCGGAGGGACAGATGATCCGGGCCGGAGGGACAGATGATCCGGGCCGGAGGGACGGATAGCTGTCGGATGTCGGATCGAGGTGCATAAGCCAAGATATTGGGTATTGCAAGGATGATGTAATAGTGACGTAATTCCCAGTTGGAGGAATATATAAGAGGGACGGCCGTCGCTTCTTATATAAGGGGATAAGAATTAAGAGCGGCAATCTCTAATATAAGAAAGTAGTTTAGCGTGATAAACCTAAACTAAATATGTCCCAATCCTATACTAATGTACCCTACTTAAGAGACTTATTACTTTCCAATCAGACTACTGTGTCAGACTGAAGATCTGAAGGTCCTGTGTTCGATCCACAGAAATCGCATTCTTTTTTTTCCTATTCGTCAGTAGATTTGCAATCTTCTTTTTGCTCTTGTTTTTCTTTATCTTAGTGGTGTGCTAGTGTCATATCTATTAATAGTTAAACGTTCTACTCGCCACCCATGATGCGAGCTCTCTTCCTGGCACAGTATGTCTTTGCTCCATAATTGTCAATGATCTCCGGGTGTAACGAGGTAAGCTGTTCCAATTTATAGCCATGGAGGAGTAGAAGCTCAGACGTACAGGAGAGAGGAAGTACGTGGCTAGGGGTGGCGTCCCCGGGGATAGACGGTTCTGTACTGGAGTTACCAGGGATACAGACGGAGATATCATCTTCGAAAACAAATACAGCTAGGCCGGAGATGGAACCTCCGTTATCAAATCGGCAAAATTCAACCGAATGCTAGACCTACTATAATGGTAGAGCATTGGCTCTACTATAATGGTAGAGCATTGGCTCTACTATTTAAGCTACAAAAGCAAAACAAGAGCAAGTCCACCCTAAGACTATTTAGTGATACTCTTATAAGTTATACTCTTATAAGTTGTATAGGTAATTGGCGACAGCTTCAAGTTAGCTTCTAGCAAGTCCACTTTATTTAAAAACACAATGAATGGAGTGTCTCTGAAGGTGGGGGAATTACAGAGGGTCAGGAAAAGGGCTAGCGACTCGTCTACCCGGTTGACCCGGGCATCTTCATATAATGTCTGGTTATAGTCGGAGACGGCTCGAACGAACACGATAGCATTGATGTCATGGATAAATTGAATCCACTTCTTTCTTTCTGCTCGCTGCCCACCTGCATCCAACACCTTCAATGTTGTGTTTTTGATCTTGAAGGTATTCTCGGTGATTCCGGTTGTCTTAATGCGGCCCAAAAAAAAATGTCTTTGTTGGTACAACGGTACAGAGGTTTAGCAAATTTGAAGACGTTGTCGAAATAGTACTCAGCAGAAGACTCGAGCTGAAATTTGCTGGACTGTGCAAAAACATTCACGGATCCCTTGGTCGTGTGTCCAAAGCTCATGGATAGCCTTAGCTATATCGTTTTTTGTCCACTTGTTGTTCGGCAATATACTTTCCTGATAAGATTCAGAGTCATCTGATAATAGCAGTGACGTTTCGTCTTCATAAATCGTGGAAAAAAGAGGAAATTAAGTGTAAAATAAAGTAAAAAGGTCATAAGTAGTGTTTTATAGGGTTAAGGAGGCGTAGTCGGGTCAGTCGGATCCAAAACTTGAAGCAGTTCCTTAGTACAACCACACATATGGGGATGAAGGTTCAAAACCTTTGACTAATCATTCAACTTTAGTTTATATGGCGTCACTTCCGGGGGACCACCTAGAACAAATTTACCATTGATGACAGTAAAGACTTGGGTGTCGTCGCCGGCATGGGGGAATTGGAATGGGCCACAATAAATTTCTATGTTATAGGTCAATTTTAAGGGAAATAGATGGGGCACTAAAGAAGGTGTATTTTAAAGCTACGGATGAATACTAGGGGTTGCGCTAGCCTCAAAACGCAGAAAGGTTTTTTACATGAGTGTCTTCATTTGCGGGCCCATGAGGTTTTTTTTTT
>NKZY01000861.1:88303-220200 GCA_002374555.1 Metschnikowia mauinuiana | reverse complement strand
TTAAGAAAATTCTTGAAACATGTCTCAAAAAGAGGTATTTGAAAATTTCTCCATAAAACGCTTTGTTCATGTAATCTTATACGAGATTACGAGACTTCGGTCTGAGTGAAACTCCTCCTGCATACGGAGTTCCAGTAATTGTTTAAATGTCCCTTACGCAGTACCATGAACATGCAGTACACCCTGGAGAAATGCTGGTTGCTCATGTTCAACAATTATTAATACAAGCCCACTACTCTCCATTTTTTTTTTTTTTTCATTAAATTATTCACCAAAATGAGATTTTTTGTTTTGTTACTTACCCTTGCTCCTGCTATTTTTTCTGCGCCAACAGATCCCGACGCCGCACCCGGGACGAGTTCCAGAAACTCCGCTCTTATCATGGGCAAATACCTTGACTTGGAAGAACTTAAGAAGACCGTTTCTTTTGAAATGGTGGCCAACTTAACCAATCTTTTGATAACCAATCTCGACGAATTGGCTGAGATTAATGGCTCAGTATTGGAGGACTTGGTGGTTCTTCCAAGCGCATCGTCGTCTAGCAGAAACCAAAAAAGAAATAAAGGAGCCTCTTGGCAAGCCAAAACTGGAGCTGTGATTGAAAGTTGCAACATTGTCATAAAAGGCTTGGATGCTGTTTTTAAATGCATCTCCCCGGAAGAGGTGCTTGAGGTTGCCGAGGGTGTGGAAATTGCCTTATAGACAGGTTCTTATACGTTGGTTTATATGAAGCTGAATCGAGTGCTATCGTTATCAAATTGTCTTTTTCTTCTGAGAAACGTTGATGGAACCGTAAAGTTCTGATCCAAATCATCCCAGGCTTACTTTCATTTTCCAAAAATGACTGAGCATATCTATTCCTAATAGAAATGATGTCAATAATGCTACGACAATATTAACATTCAATAGAAATAAACAGACTAGACCACTTATATATATGGAATGCACATGAATAATTGGATGAGTATATACCACTCTAAATACATAAATGTAGATACAGAGCAGTTGCTATTCAAAGTAATACACAGAAGAATAATTGAAGTATTAGATTTTANTTATATATATGGAACGCACATGAATAATTGGATGGGTATATACCACTCCAGATACATAAATGTAGATACAGAGCAGTTGCCATTCGAAGTCATACAGAAACTTGTTTTGGTTTTGAAGGAACGGCGTAAAGGTCAGTTTGCTTCGAATTAAAACCTAAATTGGAAGATTTGGCTACTGTTGGGATTCAGTCTTGAAAGCAGAGACCTAATTTGGCCCAAGGACTGACTATGACTACATATCCTACTATTAAAGAAGTCGGAAAGTGCTCATGATATTTCTGATTTCTCGCTTCGGTTCATGGGTCACCAGCGTTACTGCAGAGCCGGACATTTTGTCAAATGGCAAGAGGTATACATCCCTCGACCTCGAGTGAAGATCTAAAAACAACATAGTTTTGGGAATAGAAAGATCAAATGCGAATGTGTCTTGATAAAGGCGCACCTAATTAAGTTTGTCTAGTTTGTCTAGTTTGTCCAAAGCTTGTCTCTTCTGTCTACTCTATCTTCTCTGTCTCTCTGTCTATTCTGTCTAATGTAACCATCCTGTAAAATAAATTCAACAGGAACATTCAGAGCGTTTCCATAATACAACATCTTAGATTTTATTGTTGAAATTTCAAAATCTTGCCCGCTAGTGGCACTAAGGTTTGATTGATTTTGGAAAAAAAGACCAATGGTAAAGACGAGTCAGCCCATACAATTATTATTGCAAAGAAAGCAAGAAAGGAATTGAGTTATTGCCATTGCTGTTTCTCGAAAAGAAAAGAATACAAGCTTGGTTTATGGAAATATCCGGAAATAATAACTCTTTTAGGTTTATTGGGAATCTCGCATTATCTCTAAAACAATCACCACGAATCATTCACTCATCTATGCACACCATGGCCCACGTGCCATTATTTATGTAGCTTTTACGGAAATGGGTTTTTCCAGATTAGCAATGTAATTCATAACCAGTAAGTGACTTTAAATCAATATATAGGCCGATACTTTCACCTTTTACCCAACAAATTTTCACTAGTCTAATGACCACATTTCTTGCGTCTCATTTTTTTCTTCATCAAACGATTCCATTAACGTAAATGAAAGGAAAACATGCCCTGAGTAGAAATCCAAAAGATATTCAACTTACAATTGACCAAGTCCAAGAAATTCCTCTATAATCTGTTCGGTGCCAAGATTAATAAATTCACATGCTTGATGTACCCGGATGCCGAGCTTCACACCATGAAGGAGCTTCGGCTGCGAAATTAACGTTTAAAACGTGATCAATTTCGCCACGTCCACTTATTGTTAAGTCTTCATGACACCTCAGTCACATGCAGTACGCCAGTAGACTCTTTTTCTATACAAAATAGTTTCAAAAGGGGATTATTAAAGGAAGGGTGAAGTCGTTCCGTTGATTGTAATTCCTAGGTTAGACTAAAAAAAAGAAGGGAATGCTTTACGGAGGACACAGGTAGAAGTCAATATGCATTGCCCGGAGAAAGGTAGAATAGCTTAAACACAATACAATAGGTTGATAAAAATAAAAGGATGCAATCTACTGCTTCTATGACTGAAAACTTTGGATGGGGAAAGTATTGCCCATACTGGGTAAGCGTACAGGATACTGGATAAGCGTACAGGATACTGGATAAGCGTACAGGATTACTGGATAAGCGTACAGGATTACTGGACACGCTTGCCTACCATAACGTTCATGTGCTGTCACATAACTTCAAGCCTATATGAGGCACGAGTTCTGTCCTGGATACCCATCATCAGATAGATTATGAGAGCACTTTTGATTTTGGCCTTCGTATTCACACCTACCGTTTGGGCAGAAAGGGAGTGGATTTTCTATTCAAAGGTTAATGACAGATACGTGCCGCTTACTGACCTGTATTTCCTTGATCCGAGCCGCCGTATTTCAAGCAATGGTACAGTCAATTCCGTCACCGTGTTCGCCTTGAATAATACAGTTGCTTATACTGGATACGGCAGCAATAAGAAATACTTTAGGTATGTCAATGGTGTGATGGTCCTCGGTAGCCGAGATAATGCAAAGCCGTTTAAGCTTCGTTTGACCTGGCGCTCGAAAGTTTTGAATATTCCCCGAATCTGTAATCCTTCCAGACCCAGCGAGTGCTCTGCAGCAGCAATCTACTTATTGTCTCCCATTGAAATATTTCACCAGGATCATTACCCTCGTTCTATCTCCATGTGAAGACAGATCCTGATAAGAGGTATATTCCTTGTGATTGTTAATTTGGTTGATAACTTGAATTGACTCTCGGTTCAGTCATATCTTTCCAACGACGTGCAAAATTGATTCTTAGGTGATCTTGAGGAAAAGAAGTCTGAAAAACATTGGAGATTTCGATTGAAGATCAGTCGTGGATCTTCTTTACATGCTGGCCGTCCAGTTTTAAGCGAGTTCTCTATAACGTTCATCATTTTAAGGTAAAAAAATAAAGAAGTTTTGGTGCTTTGATACCTATAATCGAACCAAGTTTTCATTATTTGTCTCTGGCCATCCTTCTTTCCGTCTAGTGGTTTCACCAACCTCCAAGGCAATTTTCGATATATAGTCCAGCCCAATATATTAATTTATGATTATGGTATAGTCTTTTGGCTCAATATGGACCGACTTGTGTACATGTCGTTTGTTCAAAAATAGATATTATGCACCCACTGGTGCTATGTGCAGAACATTACTATCTGCAGGTCCGCTTGGGTCCAATTTCCGAGTTCCAGCAATGGCAGCCACGCCAAATTTGGATAATAACGACTTTATACTGACCACATTACAATATTCTAATTTCAGCCAATTTCATCTTGCGTATGGCCAGAAAATTACTCTTCCATAATGCACTTGCTGCATGGTACTGCATATAGTCCACCGTAGTTATCCCCCTATACATCTATAAATCGTCGGTTTTTAGCACTTGAAGTCACGGGTACAGACAAAATCAATATAAGAATTTGTATACCATATAATTGATGGATTTATCTGTTGTTGTATTGGGAGTAAGCCAATCGTGATCGGTGTGCATACAGTACCTTCACCGACAAACGCGCTTTTCAACCAGGCCACACCACGTTGGAAATGTTGACCGTTAGCGCCTTGCGAGTCGTTCACGAAACAGCATAGGCATTGTGTTGAAGAAACAATGTTAGACGAGAGTGTTGTCTAACATTGTCTTTCTCTCGTCTAATTATTGATTGGCTCTCGTCTAAACGAAAGCTAGTGCTCGTCTAATGGAGGAGTACGTGTTCCCTAGCGGAGGGAATATATAAGAGGCGACTGTTATGTTAAAAGGATTATCAGTTGACTTTATAGCAAAGACGAACAGGCACTTTCTAGTATTAGTTTAGAGGAACCCAATCAGAATAGATATGACTACGACTAAGAACAACGTCCCTTTCTTAAAGGAGTTATTGCTCACTAATGAAACTACCGTACCAGATTATGAGACTGTACTTGAGACAGCTCAACAGGAAATGAATGCTATACACGAGAAACATTTCTGATCTTTTCAAACATTAAGGTTAGGTGTTACTTGGTCTACTACTACATGCATTGATGATGTACCTGATATTAGCCACATACAAACACTTGATATCGCTATGCTTCATTGGGGTGAATAGGGTATTGTTTCTTCATCATCGTAGTTGTGCAAAGATCTGTAAAGTATCTCCAGTGCATTCACCTTACTATAGATCCGATTGCATTTCCCATTATAAAAATCACAAGAGTCTTATTCCGCAGGTTCAAGTAATCCGTCTTACTCATAAGGCTCGAGTAACCCATCACTGAGCATGGTCAAGGCGAACTTCCACATCGCGACAATTTCTAGTGGGCACGGTTGTTTTTCCTTGAACTATCCAACGCAATCGGGAACCAGGTATTTCGCACGACTTGAGTGGACCAACTTGAAGGGTCTTATAAATGGCCAAATTCAAGTCTGTCTCAGGCACATCAGCACCGTAAACAAAAATGCCATCAACAAAGCCTGCGTTTTGCGGGGGTTCAGTTCCAACAGTAAACGCATGGTCCCAGGTTACTCCAAACTTGACGTCATCCGACGACCAACCTCCGTACGTAAGAGCATTGAACATGCCATTGCCAGACATAAAGGGATATCCGGTGAGAGTCTCAGTGCTGTCACCATCTTTTACAATGAAAACTTGTGGATAAAACCCAGGAAGATTTGGAGGGTCAAATTCAGGTAACACTTCGCCAATATCGTTATCATCCTCCTCATAGGTTTCTTCTCCAGTCTCAGGGTTCACTTCTTCATTCTTCTTAACATCCTCCGCATAAGCTTCTTTTCCAGCCACAGGTGCATTCTTGACATCTTCATTGGATTCTGCCCAAGCAAAGGCAACAAGAAATGCGGTAAGGAGATATTGAAGTAATTTCATGATATTTTTCAAGCCTCAAGAACAGAGGAAAACATGGCCCTTTATAGGTGGATGGCAAGATATCCATTGCTCACTGCTTCCCTATCTGCATCAATAGCTATGGGAATTTGTGACTTTGTTTTAGGTCTTTGCATATGTCTTGCACCCATGCTATGTTCTATTGTATCGGGCGTTGGGCCCGATATGTGTGTTTGAGACCATGTTTGCCAAGGAACTAAGGTCCATTCAGGGAATAATTTGAAGCTTAGTGATTGAACTTTTTGACTTCACCCTTGCATCTCTTTGGAGCTGCCCAAATTAGTCGGCTACTTGTCGTCTCTGCAGCTCTTGATTCCATTCCGTTCTCGCTCCAGAACCACAGAATAAAGCCCTGGTCAAGAGATCATTGGCTAGCGTGGCAAGCACCTGCGGTGATGTTGTGAGCACAATTCACACGAACCCTATTGTTTCAAGACAAATTGAGATTGGATTCTATTATAGTATACTTTCGGTGGGTTTCGGTTAGTACTAGCGTCACGATGGAACATAAAAGAATAGCTCACTCTAAGAACTGTTTCCGTTTCTCATATTGGCAAAAATGCAGTAGTTAAGGTATGGATCCCATCAAACCTTTAGCCAAAGCTTATTTTTGTTGTAATTCTACGAGATGTGTGATGCGAACCAATACATGTCGGACTTACTCCATATCGAGGCGATTGCATATAAGTAATTATGGGCCTCTGTTTATGCAGGAACACAATCAAGCGATGAGTGATTTGTCAACCATTGTCTAAGTGTCGTCTAAGCCTCGTTGTGAAATAGCCTAGAACTTATGGAAGGATATGTCAAACCTACGAAGCCTTTAATTTTGTCCCCCTACCCTGTATGATTTATCCCATACTCGGGGGCTGTTCTACTGTTAGACACCAAGTATTAATCCACTGTAATTTATTAACCACTCAGTGCAATAACAGTCTCAATGAGACACACATGCACGAGTAAAATCGAGCATTCATTGAGAGAGTTTACAAAAGAAATCATATTCAACTCCATGTGATTGACCTTGGACACGGTACCAAAAATGGCAACAATGTGGCTCCCGACTTATACAAACAAGCCGCACGGGGACTTGGAACATGCCCAACCGTTGCCAGCAACAAGAATAATCAGATCCAAATGAATGAATGGCATGATCTGCATCAACCAGTGCAATTTGCATGTCAATGCAGACTAAGACGTGTTGTTAGGTAAAAAAATAGACCTCCACCTCGAAACTAGGGCTAACGTTTCTGCCCTCAGTTCTATGGTAGATTACCCGCCCTTTGCCATCTGATGATCCACACAAGTAAAAAACGTGGGAGGAATTTTTCCTGACAGGTCCAATACCAAGTTGGGAGGAGTGACTGAGGCACTTAAAAAAAAAAATTCGTCTGGATCTATACTTACAGCCTGTTCGTTTCTTTTCTTCATGGTATAAGCCTTTCCGCTTATTATGGTTAACGAAACAGGCCCCGACGAGGGATCCCCGTGAATAAACATGCTCCCAGACTAGAATTGTGTCCACGGTAAATCCCAGAAGGCTGAATAAGATGGTCATTGACTTTAGCAGAAAGAAACCAAGGGAGTTTTGGGTGCAATTACAAAAGAGGCGAGAATCAATTGAGTTGAATCCACGGTTATTTTGATGGTCTTAATCGGGTCTGGTTCCCTATCAGAGCCAAACATTTATGTTATAAGACCAAGAGATCAAAAGTGTGTCACGCATTCTTGGGAATAAAGGTAATCAGTGCCTGGCAGTACGCCGTAAGTACTGCAAAGAAACGGGAAAAACTCCGAAAAGTGGTTGTGTAAAGACCATGGTATCGTTGGATGTACCAGGATAGTAGTGCATCCAAGCCACGCCACGATCCATGGTGTCAAATTTCATGATACTTTCGAAGTTGTAATAAAAATGGTGTTTTATAAGAACGTCACGCATTGTCATAGAAACAGTATGGATTCATGATCCATGCAAACTTCTCGAGCAGCCTGGTGCCGTTTATAATAAAAGAACATTCAATATTTTATGGGAAATTACGCTTATAAGATCCATTGGTTAAAGTTAATCTAAAGTAGTATTCGGTACTCATAATGTCAATTTTGAAAATTACCAAGTTCCAAACTGTTTGGTATCGATCAAGACATTTGTTTGAATCTTTTGGCCGAGATGAGAAAAAGAATTTTTTTTTTTTTTTGTAAGAGATTCTAAGCAAGTCACCGAAGTAAGAGAAATTTTATTCAATCGCTTGTGTTGAGGATAGTTTTGAATTTTGGAGGGGAAAGGGACCATCGTTTGCTTGAACCATGGAATGGTGTGCATATAGTCGACTTCACTCGCTCATGTGCATACGTCATTTCGCGTAATCTTCAAGTGAGCCACTTCTCATAGTTGGGCATACAACTTTCCAACGCTCAAGTCGCGCTTCTCAGGACATGGCGTCAGCATCCACTGAAACTTACATTTACACTCCTGGATAAAAATATAGAGGTGAATTTTGGTGATAACATAAAATTTTGTCCCTATTATTATTAAATTTTATTTTGCTTAGGTTCATTCAAGTTTCGATTTTTAGGGTCATTTTATTGTTTTCGTTTTTTGTCAACACTTAAATTCGCAATCGGTAATAACAATGCAAAAGTGAGAATCCATCCAGACGAAAATCAGTTTAGAATATTACTTCAGACAATTTGAATTTTTTGGTAGCAAAATAAAAATGGGTTTTTTATGCATTAAATTACAATTTTCACGATTATTGGGCCTCCCTTTCAGACCATCCTCTTTAAAATTCTTCACAGAAACGGCAACCACGCCCTTGGGTCACTTTCCATCGGAAGGAGGTGGAGGCACATTCGTAATGGCAGCCCCCGTGATTTTATTGTAAGGCAAGAGGAAGATTTCCACTTCGAAACAATCAATAGCGGCCGTGACAGGGATTTCGTACATTATTCCACGCACTCCATCATCGAGCAAGTCACGAAAGTCACAGGAATGGAACGTCTTATCAAGGACTTTCCAAGTATTACTGAAATGTAACTTGCTCGAAGGGATTTTTGGGCCAAACACGAACAATCCACCTTGAAATCCCACAGACTCTCGGTAAGGTTTCGTATAGACCAGGTCATTTTCTCTTGTAAATTCAGTAAAAGGATGCGATGAGCCTCCATGAGTCAAGAGACTAAATTGTCCAAACAAATCTCCAAGAGATCTGCCGAAAAGTGGCTTGAACGTGTCGTTGAATTTGGCAAAAAAGTGCCATGGCATATCGGAAGAAACAGCGTTGGCATTTGGCGCAATGGCTTGATCATATGGCAAAATATAGACCTTGACCCCAGTGCACAATTCCTCGGGTACGCTTACGTAGTCACCGATAACCATGCGCTTTCGATCACCCCACATGTTACACGAGAAATGCGGGCCATTGAGAACTTACCAATTGCTATCCAATACAAAGGGCTCATACTCGGGAACAGCACAGGGACCAGATAAAAGGCCTTTGGGGCCCAAAGCCTCCTTCTTGTTATTAAAAATGGCTGAAAGATGGTTGGATTGGGACACAAACTTGGCAGGAGCAACCGAGGGGTCTCCATAATGGAGTAATCTCAAATCCCCTACAGGATTTGCGTGAGCGAGAGGCACCAATGTATCTCCGATTCTCGCGCAGAGAGCCAATGGAACCGGGAGCAAGGGTTTTACTGCAACTCCCGCTTTCCTGTCATAAGGTAAAAGGTACATTTCCACCTTGACACAAGATCCAGCGGACAGTTGGGGCTCTCCATGTATAATACCTCGCAAGTTATCTTTGAGCACATTGCAAGAGTAAAACGGACCATTTAGAACCCTCATGTCCGGATCAAATTGCAAGTTGATGGGAGTGATTAAAGAACCAAATTCAAAACCATCTTGGCAAAACCCCACGTGCTTCTTGATAAGGTTTTGCTTAGTGAATGCGCGAGTCCCATTTAAGGTGATCTCAATAGGAGCTGCGGATGGATCTCCGTGAGAAAACACGCTCAGATAGAAATGTTTTTCTCCAAGAAGCACTCCAGAGAGGGGCACAAAGTCGCCATTATATTTGACAAAAAAGACTAAAGGCAAGCTTGGGTCGGCCAACGTAGTGGCTGCAAAAAGAGATACAAGAAGTAAGATTTCCATCCTGTTTCTGGTTCTCTCTCAAAAGAGGAATCTCATGCTGTTTCATGGGATGTAGAATTGAAAAATTTCACCTGTTCAACCCTAAAGGAATTGTTATTGTTAACGGGATTAATGACTGGAGAAGCCATTGTGAGATGCATACAAACTTATGCCAAGAGATCTATCCTATCCCCTTTTGCTGCGTGCACACCAGGCTGCCAATAATCTAGGCCAGCCTATTTATTTAGTCTCTATAAAACCTTTCATTGATGCGTTGAATTGATTTTTGGATAAAAAAATAAATCCACCCAATTCCGTCTTCAAACGTACCTGACTGGAAAAGCGGTCTGGCCCGAAAAGTACCTGGCTGGAAAAGTGGCCTGACTTGAAAATAACCTGACTCGAAAAGTGGCCTGTCCTGCACTCCTTGGAATACCCTTGACCGTTCAATCTGTCATGATACTTCTGCGCTTTGGGGATTTGAAACAGCAAAACTAGGACAATTTTTACTTGAACTGTTTGCGAGCCAGTAAACTCCTATAAAAAAATCATTGCGAGGAAAATTAAGATTGTTAAACGGGATCAATGAACTGATTTATTTTGACTCCGTACTGTACCTAAAACAGGAATAATGACGAGTGACCGGACTTCCCCGCATCCAGAGAAAGGTGAGACCTTTATGATGTAGTAAAGAACAGGGTTTCAATAGAAATTAATAGTGATTGTCCATTGGCTGATCGACTGAATAATAATGGATTTATGGATTTATGAAAATTGGTGGGGTCCAAAGATGGATCCACTCATTAAGTCTACTCTTGCCTTAAGCTCCTGGCTTGGTACAGGAATAATAGAGGGTGGCATACTCACATGCCCTGAAACATTGAGTTTCGCGAACAATAGGATTGTGAAAGCATTTTTATTATCAAGGGCAACTCCCAGTCTTTTAACAATTTCTTGATCCAGATTCTAATTGCAGGCATATCGGATAAACCTAAATCTGATGAAAAAAAGCTGGTCTTCTTCCTGACAGATTTTTTGAATGTTTGCATATTCCACCTTCCAGCTTGCACTCTTGAAAGGTATACATGAAAAAGCAGGCTTTCTTTAATACGACTCGAAAAGTCCATGCTGTTGGTTTTGGTCGATAAAATAGTCCATCAGTATACAGAGAGTCTGGTTAGGTGTTGTGAGAACTTCTCTGGCTGTTCAGCAGTGTGGTAATTTGCTTAATTAAACAGCACTCTTGTGGTATGAGGAGCCAAATCTGCACTTTTATATCAATGGTTCGTGTTGAAATGCTTGAACGCTGTTTTCATCTCTAAGAATTCCAGAATGAGAGACAGACGATACTACAATATATTGTTTGAGCATTCAAACTTGTATACTTTTCTCTAATACACCCGGATCAACTGAAAAAAAATAAAAACACCAGCAGAGTCGATATAAGAACGAGCTTTAATTATATCGGGGATTTCACCTCTTTCATGGCTCAACTGTAGGAACCACCACCCTCCCGGTTCGTTTATTGTACGGTAAAAGGTAGATCTCCACATCAAAACAAGCTCCATGGGGTATGGAAGACGCCGTATAGAAAATAGAGCGCATATCCGCTCTAAAGATCGAGCATGACTTGAAAGGAACGCTAAGAAGCTTGCGATTTTTATCCAAGACCAAGCGAGACTTTGGGATGTCACGCCCAAAGCCAAGCAGACCCTTGTAAAGACCAAAGTACCCTTGGTTATTTTGATCATCAATGTCAGTGACTGCATAGTCGTCTTTTAAAACAAATTTGGAAGGCACGGGGTCCATGACGTTATAGGTCAACACATTGTATTTGGTACCCTGGTCGTCAAGCAGAATTGCCGAGAGCGGAATGAAGATTTGTGCTACTTTAGCACAGAAAACAAGAGGCTTGGTGGAATATGCCAACGCAGTTGTGATAATTGAGTAGATGAAAATCAATTGGGTTGTTTTCATGATGAGTTAACAAGTCTATGGTTCAATCCATGGACCCGGAGCCTGGAAACACATGCTATTTATAGGCCAGATAGGTACAAATGAAGAAATACGTTGGGCTATTCTATCCAAGTTTTTGGGGAGAAATGAGACATGTTACATTTGTCATCCCAACAATAGTCATGAAAATATCTGAACAAGGCCTTGGTGTATGCTCATTTCCTGCACAATGGGGGGAAACCCCACCAATGAAGTTCCTCTGCAACGTCGTGCCCATGACCAAAATACTCAAGCCATCGAGTTCAAGTAAACAAGTCTATTGTCCAAGAAATTCTCTTCCATTCTATTTTTTCAAAAAAAAAAACAAACTATTCAGTAGTATTTCAGGGTGCAGTCACATCAATAAATACGATACGTACACATTAATTGGGTTTGTTCAATTTCATGATTTAAATTGCCATAGAGGGAATTTTTTTGGATTCCAAAGTATTTTTGTCTGAATAAAATCTTATCTTTTTCTCTTATTGTCTTTGGATTCCGAAGAAAAAACATGCCATTGGAGCTGTAGGGAGTGCATATAACCTCTGCGCTTCTCCATTTCTCAACACCTTCAAACCACGTAAACAAGGCATTTGATTTGCTAATCACATGGTACAATAATGGTTTTTGGAGACATCCAGATAATATTATCTTGCGCTTGAATGAATGTTTGTATTTTGAAATATCCATTTTAGAGGTCCCGAGCACTATATGCACTCCTTTCCAAAAAAAAAAAGCATTATTTTTCAGTGTAGATGATAACTTAACAAAACTGTTAGATACATCTTACAAGAAACGTCAATTGGACACTATATACTATAATCATAATTATAGCTAGGTCCGGATCTGGGCCAAACGTAAGCAAACATCCATGGGTTCATTCCAGGTTTCATGTTTCAAGCCGTAAATGGATCCTCTCCACAAACCTTCAATTGTCTAAAGATCTTCCTTTTTTTAGCCAGGCTCTAGGATGAAAAAACAGGTGTCTATGTCATTACTGGTCGTTGGTACAATGAGAACTTTGCAAAAGTCACCACGAAACACCAATTTTCAAGAACTTCTTCCAAGAATTGAGCAGAAAAAAAAAAAGTGTCAATTGATGAAAGTTTGGTACTTCAAGACCCGGTGGTGACGGTGATGGGCTCAGGTGTAATAGTCACGGTGGTAGCAGTTGTCACCGTCACGGTGGATGTATTGGACACCTGAAAACAATTGGTGATCGTCACGGTAGCCGGATCTGCAGAGTAACGAGGAGATTTGGTGAAGTTTGTTTTCTCCAAAGATTGTTCAGTGTTGTTTGAATTCGAAGAGTTGGTCATAAAATCGTTTTCGAAATCAACCTGTTTTTTGAATGAGTCTTCGCTGATACTCCACGAAGTCGAGAAAGACGTGGCCAGATCAGACGAGGTAGCTGGAAATGATAGCTTCATATCGGCTTGAACTTCGTCCAGCTTCGATGGTTTATCCTCCAGTAATGGCTCAGAGACCACCGGCACCAAATCACTGGGTAAAGCCACACCAGAGGGACTTTTTTCGCCCAGCTTAGACCCTTTGGCTTCTTTAAGTTTTGGCTTGGCAAGAATCTTTTGCCCAGGTTTAAGCTGCACGGCCTCGTCAGTTACCTTGTCAAAAGGCAATAGGAATATCTTCACGTCAAAGCAATCGCTATTGCTGATGGTGGAAGACTTGTAAAATATCAACCGCAAAGAGGTTTCAAATACCTTGCAGGATTCAAAAATGGCATTTTGAACTCTCATTTTGCGAGTGAATTTCAACTTGGTCTTGGCAACTTCAGGTCCAAAGCCAAGCATGCTTTTATAAAGCCCAAAGTATTCTGGAGTGTTGGCATTTTGAGTGAACGCGTACTGGTCGTGTAAGTAAAAGTCCACGGGGTCCGCCAGCAATAATCCATAGGACAATACACTTAGATATTGTTCCACATCCTCATATCGCGTGAACGAAAGCGGGATGAAGGTATTGTTCACTTTGGCGAAGAAGTGTAACGGTTCCGAAGTCTTGGAGTATGCAAGCATTTTCTCACTCTTCTTCGTTGTAGTTTTCCCGGCCTTTTTCTTTCTATCCTTTTTTGGTTTACCACCCCTTCTACTTTCCCTCTCTTTCTTTCCCTTCCGTTTTAATCTTTTGCCTTGATGTTTCTTGTCTTCAACAATGACGAGGTCCAGTTGGGTCTTATCTTCTTCAATCCTCTGTTCCGCATCCTCTTCAGGCGTATGTTCCCCATCTTTGAAAAGAAAAGATACCGGTTTCACGGGCTCCCTAGTTTGTCTATCAAAAGGTAAGAGGTAGATGTCCACGTCAAAACACAGCGTATCGGGGATGTTGATATCTCTGTGATAAATCCCGTACCATTGATCAGGGAATATAGCACATGATTTGAACCAAACATTCAGAACCTTCATGTTATCATTGAAATAAAAGGAAAGCCCGGGGACTGTATCAGAAAATCCAAGTGTACCGTTATAAAATCCCAAATACCCGGTTGATTGGTCTCCAGTGACTGCGTAACGATCCTGTAAGGAGAATTCCGTGGCCTCGGGCCACACAGGTCCATACGATAAAGCCTTAATTGTTTCGCCAACTTC
Organism: Metschnikowia mauinuiana; assembly: GCA_002374555.1. NCBI lineage: Eukaryota > Fungi > Ascomycota > Pichiomycetes > Serinales > Metschnikowiaceae > Metschnikowia > Metschnikowia mauinuiana. Next base: position 205,987 of record NKZY01000861.1, on the reverse strand, counting down.
ACTGGAATGTGTACCGAAAAGAGGCCAGAAAATACCATCGACTTCGGCAAAGAAGGCCGTTGGGAGCTTGGGGCGTGCCCATGCGGTTGAAAGAAGTGCTAAAAAAAGAAGTAGAGTGGTTTTCATTTGAAATAACTGATTATCTTGGAAATATGAAACCGGCTGTTATATAAGATCAAGTTTATTTCCACACCAGAAATGCATTTTGCGACCTTTCATTGTCTCAAGAACAATGTGTAGTAAGATAAACTTCAAACGAGACTGGAACCTGAACCTGAACCTGCCCTTGCACCTGCGTATTTCCTGCACACAGCGCCTCGCTTTTGCTTTCCAGAAGCTTTCTTTAAATCGGCCCTCCGTCCATCGGTATTCTCTTGATTTCTCCGCAGTTTTCTTGATTTCTCCGTATTCCGTTTCTAGAAATAAAACTTATCCCATTTCTTCTCCCTGGCTCTATCACTTCTCCAACCGTGAACTATCCTTTTTAAAAGTGGAGATTGATTTCCTGCGTACATGTTTCTTAGCTGCAGAAACCGCGTTCTGCTCCTGAAAATACCATCAAGAAAAATGCAAACCGGTCAATACTTTTTTGAGAAAAGAGCCCGTTCTGCGTTCCCACTTGTGTTCGTTTGGTACCGGTTTCCTGAATTTAACATAATTGAATGGAAAACGTTCCAGTGACTAACACAGTAAATCAACATTGGCTACAACTGGAAACCTGGGTCCTACCAGTTACCAATAAACCTATTTAATCTCTCTTATATAAGATCCTCTGGGGATCCTGGCAAGAAGAATAGGGGGGCGCATTAGTACCAATGATTTCTTGGATGCATCACCAGCTCTGCAATGTCTTAGAAAAAAGAATTCTAAAGGTGAAGTATGTCCTTGACGAAATTTGTGCATTACAACCTAGACTTGGCCTGAGTAAGGGCGTACTGGTCTATCACCGGTGAAATTTATGGATGCATTTTTGTTGGCGAATTTTCCAAGTGAGGAATCCAAAGCTCTTGACGTTCTTTAAAAGGATAGTCCTTTGCGTAAAGAAACTGTGGGTGTGTCTTTATTGATGAGTCATGGATGTGACAGGATATTCGCTCGTTTTCAGCTCTGCTTGTAGTGTCTTCCGTTACTGAGCAGTCAAGACGGACTTTTATTCTACAGGTTGTCAAGAACCAAATCTGGTTTCTTGAGCCACTTTCTTTGACAAGTGACACGTTGCTTAAGACAGGATCCCGTAATAAATAAACAGACGTAGTACCTGATGTAGCCGTCACTGGTGTAGTCAGATACTGTGAAAGTGATAGAAAAAAAAATGGAGTGAAATACGGGTCTATATGCAGGACTGCAGACGGAAGGCTAGCTTTCTGGCCAACCCTTGGGCTAAATCAGCTGAAACTTGGCAAATCGTTTTTGTCCATAGTAAGAACAATACTACCATTATTTAGGAAAACTCATGGAGTCTGAATTAGACCTAAACTTAAATTACAGACCAACAAAGAAGTAAAGGTGATCTGAACTCCCTGGTAAGTTCTTCTTATGACCCTCTTTTAACACTATACTTAGTCTCATTGGCCCCAAGATTTTGACAAAGACCTTAAATCCCACCCACCCCCCCCCCCCCCCCCACAAATAAATAGCACATTTTCAAATTCCTAATCTTCCCTGCATTTAGAAGCATTTTCTGGATGCACAATAGAGCCTGTTTTTCTATCGTAGTTCATGAGGTAGATGTCCACCTCAAAACAATACTTGACACCTGTAGATGGAATGACGTGCATGATCCCGTGTGCAGGCCCACCGATCAATTTACAGGAGTAAAAAGGGTTTCCGTGAAGCCTCCATTCGTGATCCAAATCCAAGGTCATAGGAACGACTCTAGGCCCAAAAACAAATTCGCCAAAACTAAACCCCACAGATTTCCCTATGGACCCTTTACTGGTAAAAGCATGGTTATGATGGAGGATGAACTCCACAGGGCTGCCTAGGTCATCTCCATAAACAAACATACTTATGAACAGAAACCGTCTGCCAAGATAAATTTCCGAAAGTGGCACTAGCTTGCCCTTAACTTCTGCACAAAAGACCCATGGCAATTGAGAAACTGCCGAAGCCGTGGGTGAAAAAAGGGAGGTGACAATAAAATAGTTTATTACTTTCATGGTTTTTTTCTTACAGCCTTCAAGAGAATTAATTTGTTTTAGAAAAACGTAAGGAAATATGGAGATATTTCTTGGTGTCACGCTTTCTTCCCAAAACAAAAGCAAATAGGTCCTTGTGCATAAGTATTTTAAGAATATGATCTGCATCTGTGGGGTCACCAATACCAAAAAAAAAAAAAAAAGAAAAAATCGTGTATTTCTGCCCCCATTCTGTCTCTACCTGTCTCTACCTGTCTCTTAACTGCAGTATTTGACTATTCGATACTGGGGCTGTTAAAAATAATCGTTCAAAGCATATATTAGTATTTTCCCATTTTCATCTGATCTATGGCAATTTTGCTGAACCATCTCATTATTATCTGGTACCCTGCTCATCACACAGATCTTAAACTTATTCACATTTAAAAAATTTGAGCCCCAAAATAGATATTTTTTCCTATTCCAAGGAGAGTCAAATCTCTAATTTTATTTTTATTGATTTCCTGGAAGTATTGAGAACAAGTTATATAAACAGAAATAGTGTAAGGGTTCGCACGTCACGCGCACATTTCTCATCTGACGCGGCTGACCCACGGCCATCATCTGCGGTGGACTGCAGAGAACATCTGACCAAACATACACTCTAAAAAAAAAAACTGCTTAAAGGAATGGATCCGAAAAAGATGAAAGTAAAGCTAAAATCATACATATTAATTTTAATTGATGTATATATTAATGGTAAATAAGGATATAAAAAAGGAATATAAATATTATAATGGGTAGATATATATTCTAAATATCAATGATATAAATATGTAAATATATGAAACAATAAGAATAAGTACGTTATCAATCAATAACAATAATTGTATATATAAATAAGTAATTGCTTAACTTGAACAATTCGATTCATCGGATTTATTCAATCGTTCGATGAGTCCCCATATTTTTTTTGTTTATGTGCAAGACGCATGTCATATCACTTCAAATCGAGCCCAAAAAAACTCCATTCTTGCCCAAATTTCTGCCGCTAGAACATCCTGGTCCTGAGTCTAATCACACAAAAAGATACTTGCAAAATTGTGGCATAGGGCTTCGAGCCCATGGACCAGAAGAACGGCGATAAACTCTTTTACAATGAATCAATGGATGTTGTATATAAATAAGTAAGGTATAATGGGCAGTGAGTTTAATTTAGTGAAAAAAAAGATTTTTAAATGTAATTTAAATATTAATCAAATTATATTGGCCCGAAAGCAAACGATCTACACATGTCCAAGTGTATATTTAACTTAATTTAAGTTTATGTATGACTAAATAGGTAATTGTAGCAATAATTTCTAAAGAGGATCAAGAATTCAAGGCAAAAGCCCGTTTTGGTGTTCGAAGTGTTATCGATTGGCTATCAGTAAATACACTATGCACTGTTTAGGTACCTAGAATTGATCTAGACGGTTCGGTATTGGGCAATATTTCAGAGAAGACACACAGTCCATAGATTTACGAGGAAAAAAAATACCATCAAAGTCACTTTTAAACTTCGTTTACTAAAGTATAAGAAGTGGGGTTCAGGTGGCATTTCTTATATTCTAAGGAAATGCGAGATCTGACGCATGGTAGATTGGATGCGAAAATGCTGCACCGTCACGTGAGAGTTCCATGAGATCTATAGACGGACTTTCACATACAATGAGTCCTGGCTATATATAAAATTGAAGTGGCACTTTTTTTCAAGTCGAAAAACGAATCAAATAATTCAAAGGAATGAGGGATTTTTTTTTTGCTTAAATTGATTCCAGGTTGGAGTAGATCAACGGTAGCGTTCGTTTTTTTTCAAGGCCTTTAACTGAGGAAGAGCAAACATCCAAAAAATAAATGGCATTCCAAAATCAGAATCACCTCCAAAAACACTTTTTTTTAAGTAGAATGCCCTGAGAGTAATTCATAATAATCATGCACTTTTCATGATAAGATTTTGAATTTTTCCGAGCAATTGGTGGATTTTTTTCAGCCAAACAATCCCATTTCCTGCCTAATATCCAGAATGTTGGTTGGAAGCCTGAAATCAATAAACCTTTAGTCCAAATAGTGTTCAGTGAAAAATGATACATTCAAAGTAGATCTCCATCCTTTTTTAATGGAGCAAAATCCCATAGAAGTTTTTTATGAGTTGAAAAATCAAAAACAGTGGTCTGCTGGATTGATCAGTGGTAACAATTTGTCGGTTCAAGGAACGATTGTGAAACATAAAAAATCAAAGCGTCGACTTCTGGTTGAGTATTCATGGGTATAACACACTAAGTAGTGAGACAAAGAAAGCTGGAGGTGAATATCAAACAATCCTTTGGTAGAGTGGAAACTTTTCGGGGTTCAAAAGGAAACTTTTCTGGGTTCGAAAGGAAATCAAAAGTCAACTGACTATAACAACAAAGCAGCGAAACCGAGGATAAATGCACCCATGGTATTCTTAGAAGCTTTATTATAATATGGGGGAATCTTTGGCTTTTGAATGGTGTTGCTAACACTCTGAGTGGGTTTCTTGCCAGTGTTGTAGTCGGGCGTTGGCTTGGGGGTATTTGCATGAATTGGCTTGAAATCCTGCTCCTCTTTTTGTTTCAAATATTGCCCTTCTGGCTCGAAAGCTTGCACTTTTGGCCTAGGTTCTTGGCCTTTAGGCCTAGGTTCTTGCCCTTTTGGCTTAAATTCTTGCGCTTCGGACCTAAATCCTTGTCCTTCGGACCTAAAACCTTGCTCCTCACTAAACTTTGGTACTTTTGCCTGGCCTAGCTCGGGGTGATAGTCTTTCACTGTGGCCTTTTCAGGACTACCATGAACCAAAGAGTCTCTGAAAACCTCGGCATGGACTTTCGTTGCGGGGTCTTTTACCGTGGTCTTTTTCGAAATCCCGGCGAATGCCAAAGGTGTAGGTGTGCAAACAGTGTCAGTAGTTGAGCCGCACTCTTCCTCACATATTGTTTTGGTCACGGTAGTTTCTTGGGGACAAAAGGTGGTGTAGAAGGTGACGGTCTTACGCACAGTAAGTTGGGATTCTGCCTCGCACTCCGTGGGAATGGTAGCAGTGGACGAAGGTTTCTGGGTGGTGGTGGCCTTCTTAATTGAATCTTGAGTAACCTTCTTTGAGCTTGAAGTTTTTGACAAAGAGCCGCTTTTGGAAACAATGCTGTCGATGGCCCCATTTTTTTCAACCGCCTCTTCCTGGTAAGAAAGAGAGGAGTTGAAAACAGGCAATTCAAACGGACCAGCATCAGCTGAAGAATCTCGATTTGCTGCCGGGGAAGCTGGTTTTGATTCAGAGTCCATAGACTTGTTTCCAGAGACCAAGAGGTTTGCTTCTGGATTAGTACTAATAGAATCAGCAGAGTGATCTTCCCAGCCCATTGGGAGACGATTCTGAGTGATATTCATGGGCTTGTTTGCTTCAAGCCTATTTTTTCCAGGCTCTCCACCCTCAATTTCCCCTGGCCCCAGTTTGCCTTTGAGCTCAGGCACGTTAGCAGGGGCAGCAGACGGGTCTTCACGAGACAAAACCCTTGCATCCCCTTTCAGTGATACGGTTCCGGAAAGCGGCTCCATAGTGTCATTGATTGGAGTGTCATTGATTTTTGCAAGAGCGACCAAAGGGTTGTCGGCATCTGCCCACGCAGTGGCAGCAATAAGGGAGGCAAGGACAAGCTGAATTAAATTCATGTAGATTTCTCATTCCCCCATAGAGAGAAAAACACGGCTTTTTATATCGGGCGGCCAAAAGAGATTCCCGGCATCATAGAGCTGATTATTTTGGATTCATTGTCCTTAGAACAATAGTTGGGGGATGTAATTTGCAATACACGCAATTGAGCATTCTTCCATAAAGGGGTCCAGAATTAAGGAAAGGTCAGGCCTTTTTTGGAGGCGCGCCCTATTGTTTAGGAAACCATGACTGCCATAAACGGGGGTCCAATTGTGCGAACCTCGTCACTTCTTCACCACTTTTTCAGGAAATCAAAATTCCTTAACCATCAGAATTTTCTTTTCCATTAAATTTTCTTTCCATTAGATTTTTTTCTTTTCCTTTGAATGTTCAGTTTGTCGAGTATAGGGTTTTTTTTTGGCTTTTGGACCGAGACCCACCGGTGAATTGTATAGTGCACACTTCTGTGGGCAACATTCTGTTTGCAGCAAACAATAACAGCAGGTATACCCAGAATAATTAGCAAGCCATTTTCTAGAAAAAATAGTATATCTGGCCGCCAAAAACAAGGTAAACTTCTAATAATGCCGGGTTCAGACTTCACAGTGGTTTCAGAATATTGTTACATGATTTTCCGTACACCCTAAGATTATAGTTGATTATATGTGAGGCATTTTGTATCAGTTATTCACAATTTTACAGTCTTCAAAAAAGGGAGGCAGAAGAGCCTCTTTTAAATTAAATTGGGGTATGGAACATGAAACAGGGTGTGTACACAAGCGTTTCATCCTGGCACATCAGCAGCACCTTGCGTCGCAGCGCACTCAGGTTGTAAATTTGTCCTCCTAAACACCAAAAAGGAAAAGTACGATTTGATGGTGTTGGCCTAGAATTTTAACGTTTTTGGTTAATTTTCTCTACTAGTTCTTAAATTTTTTTATTAGTTTTTATTTTTTTCAATGGCTGTTTTTGGACGGGCTGGTTTTGGTATTCGTTTAGTGAGGGGCTGCAAAAAGCGTGAACCAGACTAGGAAGTGGTAATGAGAATCACTTCCCTGCAACACAAACACTCATAACTTTTTTTTTTTGGAAGATTACAGCACCATTTCTTTTTGGTACAGTCGAATTGTTTTATTCACCATGAGTGGTTTACTGCAGGTAATTGAAGTTTATGCTGCGCGTCCAGACCTTCCTCATACATACGTATCCTATATCGGGCAGATTTCCGTCCCAACTTGTATTACGGTTGATGTACTCCCCTTTTTGGAGGTTTTGATAATTCACCAGAAAATGTCGTTTTTTGTATACTAAAGGTGCTACACAATCTACAGAGTCATACAATCATCTGCTACATGCAGTCCGGCCATAATGAAGTAGTGTTACTGATCAAAGAAAATGGTGCCCAGTCCATACAATTCCAGTCAAGCAAGACAGATTCTAGATCCTCTATTTTTACTTATAACTAGGCTCTCGTTACTTCTCTTGGGAATCTGGGAATCTCTGGGGAATAGCTTGTTAAGGGGACATGTTGGTGAGTAGTCTTGATTATTAATTTCCTTGAGCCCTAGTATCTCAGAATTCTAGTGATGTGTCCAGTATTAGGCATTAGAAGACTCAAGCCATGAAACATATTATGGTTATTGAAATGCTGATTTAAATGAAGATTTGAAGTTTCAGTTGGTATTTTTAGGGGAAGTGGGTGCCTAAACCAGTAGAATGCCATGATAAGTAGTAAATCACAAAGTATTATGAACCTTCAGATACCCGATCTTGATCAATAAATCAATAAATCAATAAATTGACTATAGTGGCTGGGAGTCTGGTAAAAGTCTAATGAAAAACTGGACGTGCACGGACCATAACGTCCAAAGTGATCTTTATGAACCAGAAATTCAACCTTGGTTCAGGCCATTCAATTCCTCGGAAAACCCTGAAAGTCCTTGGAAAACCCTGTAATTCCTTGGAAACCCTGTAATTTTATAATACCAAAATCCATCAACAGCACTGAAAAACTTGTCTTGCTTGATTAGGCAGTTCCATCCCCTTTTTGCCTTTTTGCAAAACAAAACCTGGTGCCAATGGTTTTTCGCCTTTACTTGCTCTTCCAAGACCATCAATGGCCGCACCTCGCAAAAGATATTTTCCACCACTTGCCGCACGCACAAGACATCCGTGGTTGACTACTCCGCCCACGCCATACGGGGATCCACACCTTCGAACCCCTTAATCAAAAAAGAAGGGGAATTCTGGATGTTTCAAGCTGGTTTTAGAGATCACATGACTGGATCTTTTAAAACATCTGCTTTAGAAAAAGAAATGCCCGATTGGGGTGTACTGGTCACAAGAAAAAAAATGTTGGTGATGGGAAACAATTGGGGTGTAGGGGTTGCAGGGGTGGATGGAGATAAATGGTCGTCAATGCCCAAGATGCGCGTGCCTGGGTAGTGAAGTGAGGGTTGCACAGGTCTTACCGGATTGGGTAAGTTGATGCGCCGCGGCACGTGACACAAGGCTAAAGAGTCACCTTTTTACCGTTCCTTCTGTAAAACTCCCTACATGAAGGACTGTGTCATACTCATGAAGTAATATAGAAAGGAAGTATATCATATGGGATCCTAGACTCTGGTTTTCTCTGGATACGTACTGATTTCATGGTGTAAACAAGGCACATTCAGAATCGCACCGCACACCACCCCACTTTTTCACACAATTTCAAAGACACAATTTCAAAGACGATCTTCTCGATTTCAAAGACGATCTTCTCGATTTCAAAAACCCCTGGACTTTTGAAATCAAAACCCCTGGACTTTTGAAATCAAAACCCCTGGTCTTTTTAAATAAATTTGCAGTGGCTAAAATTCACGGTATGGACTTACGGAAAAAAATTGTTCCAGAATTGGTTTTTTCACGTGAGCTTTTCGTGGGTGTAGGTGTGGAAAATCACTTCGTGTCTCGCAAAAGGACGGAAAAAGGGACGCGCAAAGGGTGACGTAGACCAAGCTATTTATCACGGGCGAGCGTTCTCGTTTAAATCTGCGGAGTAGAATTTCCTGTTGAAAAAAAATACCTGCTTTCGCGCGAAGCATCAGGAAGTGTGCATATAGCCATGACTTGAGTTTCCGAAATAGGCAATTTTCAAAGGTGTTTGGGCCCGAAATGAAGGTGAGGGTTGGGAAGAAAAAAGTAAGGTTCATGTGCACGAAAATGTCCTGGAAAAAATACATGGCCGCGAATGACCTTGCATGCCCTTAGAGAATTAATGCGAAGAGAACAAGCAAAGCGGCGCAGAGAATATTTTGATGGTAATAAAAACATCTCTAAATCATCTTTGGTGGACTTTCTGACATGTATTGGAGCTCCAGGGAATCTGGCTTGATGGATTTTTTTTGAGGTTGAAGGAATGGAGAATGTGATGTTCTTATAGTGGATTTCTCTCAAACCCATCCCCCAAAAACTGACTCTTGGGTCCCTAACGAAACATCCAAGTAAATTGTATCATGGGCTCATTCCCTCAACGGCCGACTCTAGTCCGAATAATGCAAGAGACTCACAAGTGTCCGGTGGTCATGTCCTTTAAATTCTTGCAGCTTTTTTCCAGAGGACAGCACTCCATGCGTTCTGGGTTCTGCACCATTGGCTGGTTAGATATAAAGTCTTGCTTTCCCCCCACCCAAGTCATTTCAGTTAATTAGAAATCAAAAATCAAAAAAAAAAAAAAGAAAACATCATGAAATCAAGTCTCTTCTTCCTGGTCTTTCTTGTAGCCTCTGCTGGTGTCTGGGCAAAACCGAACCAGAGATTATACATCAAGGTCTATGATAAGTACAAGCCCATCAGTCTTGCCAAGACCCCCGAGTTTTATTATATAGCTCTTCAAGATGGCGAGGCAGACCCCGCCCACGGTCCCAGTCTTGTGGAGGACAATGGATACGCTTCGTTCACGGACGACTCTGGTGTGAAGTACCTTGGATTTGCCGATGAGTATGTGGTCTTCGGTATGTATCCACAGACAATGCTCCTTAGGATGGAATGGAACCGGGAGAAGCAAGTCGAGAATGTCAATGTTCACTTGTGTGGCTATGGTTGCGGCAAGTACAAGGGCTTCTTGGCGAGCAAGGATGTATCCACACCTTTCTTGAACTGTATGCCAGTGGAACTCTTCTTGTTCTCTCCTCTTGAAGCAATGGTGCATGCAAGTTACCCACGAAGAATCCATAGGGAATGAGGAGAATCTTGAGGCTGAAGAAGAACACAATCTTGCGGGGTGCCCAGCAAATCTGAAAGGTTGTCTTTGGTTTTTCATGGCACGTGCTGCTGTCCGAGAAGAGACATGGAGGTATTGAAGGTGGATGAAGCTTGTTTCTGAAAACACTGGCCTTCAAAATGCTTTCTTGCGTGGTGCTGGTCCATTCTCTTGCTGGTTCCATTCTCTTGGTACATAGCTTTTTTATCAATTTTTGAAAACAATTTGTAGACCGATACCCCATGATACCATTAACTTTCCACAAGGTGTAGAGAAAGCCAGTCCCAGTTTCAGATGAGAAAGATCTAACACTATTAAATAGTTTCATAATGTTCAGTTGAAACCGTCATAAAAGGCTGGCTTCTAGTTCATGCTGTGCTGCCACACAAGAGTAGTCACTGCTATTGCAAGTTTGCATGGATCAATAAGAAACTAACAGTGGAGTTTTTTGTTAGTAAAATGGTGTTAGCTCCATCATTATATTCGCCTGGTATAGCTTTCAAATAATAGCTCAGTATCATAAAGTGCAGGAAAGTTGAAGAAAGCGAAATTATTCAAAGTCTTGGGGGATCATGGAATTTATCCGTGTGCAATGAAAGGTTATAATTTAGGGGTCCGACATGATCACGCACGTGATACGATCCGCATAATTATTGGCTGCGTGGGAGAATGGGCGTCCTTATATATACATTTTTTTGCGGGATCAAATGCAACCCTTGTTTCACATGTGACACAAAGAGGGGTAAGTTACACAAAACGAAAAGTGATATATAAACCCCAGGATTCCCGTCTTTGTTCAGTTACAAAGTCACTTTTCCTTATTATTTGTCCGAGACCCAAGGCCAATCCTCACAGCTCCCAATCTTGACACGCATTGCTCCTTGAACTACCATTGGTGGTGTGGGATTTGATTTCGTGATGATAAAGCGAAAATACGATTACTAACAAGAATTAATATCTTGATGGTATTGAAGGTGTATGAGTTTCTACTGGACAACTTTGATCTAGCTTAGGAACAACTGATCTCTATGCTTGATACTTATGCTAACCTCCTTAATGTATGCTCGGCATTTTGTACAGTTTTTTGTCCTCGAGTCTGTCGAGTCGGATCTCCAGACCACACTCCTCCCAAAGTGAGGTGAAAGTCAAAGTGCGATAGAAGTTATAGTGGGTGTGTACTTAAAGAGTCAGTACTCTGGATAAGGTGGAGCTGATTGTGAGAGCTCTTTTTTCGCCCAATTATTACTCCAGAATCATTACTCCAAAATTATGTTGGCTTCAACTATTATCTCCCAAAAGATGGACACCAGTACACACTAAGCTTCTGCTTATACAAGCAAAGTACGTTTCTTGGTCAAGGCACCTTTTTTCTTAGGGTGTACCAATACTGTTTTCGTTGATGACTGCAACAGTGGCTTATGCTCCAACACTCGAAAGGATGGGATCTGACAGTACCACACTATTTTTTAACAACTCTGGGCAAAAGATTCTTTGATGAAACGAACCGGGTCCCCAAAACAGATCTTGAAAGTGTACAGCCGGCGTATTGTTCCTTGACCATTCTTCATCATACATCATTCTAAAATCATACAGATATCATACCGACGTGATACTGACGTGATACAGAGTTTTTACTGTGGCCATGTCAATGACGGATCGGGACCATCTATAAAGGGACCAAGCCAGATCAATATTGCCCATTCCCTCTCTCATTTTCACCACCAAAATGACTGGAAAACTCTTTACTGCAACAACGTTAAGCAGTTTTCATTTCAAATTCATTTCTTAGCTGCAAAACTGCCACCCGAACAACGTGGATTATATGCAGTACACCCATTGTGAAGAACAAACTCCGGCTGGCCAATAAATATAGGTATCAAGGTGTACCACAATTTTATCTGGAGGAGAGATTTATGATGTTGATTATTAACATTAACTTTATATTGCAGACTTGGGATATGTCCATTTGTCGACCTGGAGAAATCCCATTTCTTCGTGCTCTGATGTGCAGGTACGGGCTTCTCAAAAGGGTAATTAAGAGCAAATCTTGAAACATCGGATGCAAAATTCCATCAATTGCATTATCGTCTGCATCCGTACATTGTTGCTCAAGTTGGTTACTGAACGGTTGTCATTTATGGCAATACGCGTCTTCCCCGGAATTCAAAACACTGGTACAATGCAAAAGTGTCATGCGATTGGATGGAGTAAACATTGGCCTTTTCGTGGTATTTAAAGGGCATGGGCTCCCCACGTTTTTTCTACTACGTGAAAAATGCTCATTTGTGGTTTCTACGATGCTTTTAACATTATGCCCGGGTGCTAAGAAAGGCTATCCATCATCCTCGGCTACTCTGAAAGGCTTCACGGTGAATATTTTCCAATACCCTTTGCTGAATCATCTGGGATGGGAAGCTGGTTTTTTCTCCGGGAACTATAAGAGTTTTGGCTTCCTCCGCCAGATAGACCAGTACACCCTAAGATATACCATGGAATTGAGCGGCTTTTACAAGGCCACGCAGACGGGGATGCACAATTTCACCGTTCATGCAGATAACGGGGCTTCCTTACAGTTGGGTGCCGGGGCCACTTGCGCCGACGATGCTTTGGCAAGTGTCACGAGTGACTTGGACCGAATACAGTGGGTTGCTTACCAAGATTCAATTTCCCGATGGAAATATGCTCTATGATATTGGAGCCGAGACTTTTCAATTGCAACTTATCAATGGGGCTCAGCAAAGGTTCCAGATGGTGAAGATTTCATTCTTCTTGAATTCCTTATGCCTGCATGGTAGGATAGTCTGTGGTGGATGATATTTGCAACTCAAAGAATCCAGTAATCTTTATTCCTTGTGGTTGATTTATTGGAAGAGTGATACCGCTTATCTCCGATATTAGACAAGAAACGGTGCGCTTTTTATACAGTACCCACATTTTCGGATGCGCAGAACCGCTATGCAGAGAAGCACTCTGTGTGCAGTACGCCTGCACGACATATTATTTTACCCCAAAACCAAAACCAAACCCACGAATTCTCCTTAGGTTAAAGACATCGAGTGTCTTAGCAAATATCCACCCGCTGAAGCTTGGCAACTCTTGAAAATAGTTTAGCCTTTTAAGTGGTGGTGGCAGGTATCTCCGGTTGGTACTGTATACCGGACCTATCTTCAGTACCCTAAATATTCATATTGATTTATAAGGATGTTTTTGAAACATAGTGAAGAGGTTTATAAAGAACAATTAGTGCTAAGTAAATCTCCATTTTCAGAATTCTTGCTGTTGATAAATGAGCTAAATTATTGGATTCTAACATTCTAATATTCCTGGTGTAAGATTAAATCCATCTTTTCGGTAAAAAGGTTTTGGTACTGTTCTGTGGGGACAGTGACGTAATTCGAGTACGAGAACCGTGTTCTGAACAATACGCAGTAGAGTGTATTAGCTCGGGGAAACTCTAGGTATTAAGACAGAAAAAAGTCCGGGTAATAGGACGAAAAAGTCCAGGTAAGAGGACGAAAGGGTCCAGGTAATAGGACCGAAACCAGTGCACCATTCCTTTGGTTTCTTCTTTTTGTTTTGAATTGTTAGGCTGTCTGGTGGTGTTTGTTTTTGAATTTGGTGGTGTTTGGTGGTGTTTTGGTGTGCTCATTTTTGATATTCTCAATTTTTGGAGTGCTCAATTTTTATGCTCCCAATTTTGAAGTCCTCATTTTTGGTGTTCTCATTTTCAGTATCCTCAAATTTGAAGTCCTCAATTTCTGGTGATGGTAGTGAGAAGTGGGAGTGCGTGGTACAACAGCGTGAGAAATGAGGGTGAAAGTGAAAGGGAAAGTGAGGGTGAAAGGCTCTGGTGAAGACAATTAATCGGATATAGTTGAAGATTGTGAGCGCTTGGCTGAAGTACACATCACCGTCTTCGTCTTCATGGACCAATGGCGATCCCGAAATGGTTTGTGGGATTTTCCTTTTTATTTCCCCCATCACTTATGATACTTGGTCATTCCTGAGTTATGGTCCATTATACAGTGAAGTATTAACGTGAAACGTAGTAAGTAGAAAGAGTATATTTAAGTAGATAGTAGAGTAGTAGTAAAGTAAGATGGAATCAGATAAGATGGAGTAGTAGTATTAGTATAGTAGGATGTACTGTAGTGAAGTAGAAAGTAGTATAGTAGTATAGTAAAGGAAGGTAGGAATTACATAAAGCAGTAAACTGAAGGTGTAAAGTAGAATAGTATTAAAATAGTAAAGTAAAAAATAGCAAAATGAGTTCTGGTCCTCTTGAGTTATGCGACACTCTGGACACTCTGGACCGACAGCAATGACAATTGAAAATGGACTGGTGTTTTCTGATTCCAACCGTGTCCCGAACTTGGCAAACAATTTGTCACCAAAGGCGGGCCCAAGGAAACACAGAATATTTGAAATTAAACCTTATTAACTCTTAATAATATAATAACATTAAGTATATGTAATTATATCATATATTTAAAACCTAAAGATAGAACTAAAGAATAGATATATTAAAAGGTATAGGTACGATTATAGAAATAATGTATGGTTCTTTATTAGGGGATGGATATATTGAACAACGTAAAGGAACTAGAATTACCTTTTCTCAAGAAGATAGCCATGATGAATATTTATGATATTTTCATAGTTTAATAGCAAATTTAGGAGTTTGTAATACTAAAATATCAACAAGATTAAGTGTTCATGGAAAAATTATAAAAGATATAAGATTGAGTACTGAACTTCTGATCAATTTAATATTAACACTCTAGGTAAAAAATTAAAGTTTTACCTTCCGATTTACATCTTTATTTAATACACCAGGATGAGTACGACCGGCACCCCGAGATCGGCACGTGCAACCAGTTGACGCCTCTTTTGGCGCAGCAGATCAAGGACGAGTTGAACGAGTTGAAGGCGAACATGGAGGTTCATACAGATAGCATCTGCTACATACAATTTTTTTAAGTTGGTGTGTATTCATAATACTACATAGTGTATAGACAGTATAGATAGCGTGCACTGCAAAATAAAATGGATGGGGATACAGTCCTATTTTCTTGGCACGTCCCCCTTGTTCTCGACCAATTGGTCGGAAGAGTCCTGGTGAGCACTTTTGAAAATGGGGTCCAACGTTTGGTTGTCCTTCTCGTCCACAGTAGCCACTACTTTGGTGGGCTCCTCCATCACCACGATCATATAGGAGCCGTCCTTCTTGTCTATGCAGGTTGTTCCGGCCCATGGGGCTGTGTCGTACTCCATCTTAATGTGCCATGCAAAGAAAGACAACGATAGTCATGGTTTTGAGCTAAGAATTATAGTCTCCTGCACCAAAACACTTTGTTCATTCCCCATAGCCCAAACAAGCTAACAGGGTACTTGCCTTTCACTTTCAATAATAGTGCTAGACAAGAGCCTCCATCAACTTAACGTCAGAATCTCAAACTGCCAAGGTCAAGCTTGTTGTAAAAAGCGGAAATTGCCACTCTGAACTGAATTCCTAGACCATAGACCAAAGAAGTAGTTCCAGGCCAAAGAAGTAGTTCCAGACCAAAGATGTAATCCCTGGCTGTTCGGCTAGCACTATACATAATGCAAGATATTTTTTGTATTCTGGTTCATGTTTTTTGGACTCCAGCACCAAAGCGAAAAGATTAGCAATTCAAATAAAGTTAAATAAATATGAAAGGGAATCTAGACCTCCACGTGAACCTGCTTGACTTTTAACCATATTTAATATAGTATCATATATAGATAATAAACTATACTCATCTATTTCAACGTAAAGTTTTATTTAATATAATGGTTTATATGAACCTATAAATATATGAGAATTAAAAATATAATCTTTGTAAATATTCAAGAAGAAATTGATCTTTTAGCTACTATACTAATACAAGCAGCAATATAAGATACTTCAACGGTGGAATGGAGCTAATCGCATTTTAAAGAATAATGCTATTAATAATATATCAAAAGATAAATTAAGAACCATTACATCACTTTCTTATTAAAGGATTAAGTTTAGATATTAAAACATAAGAATTAAGAGTTGGAGATTTATAGAAGATCTGCTTAGAAAACTATGTGTTTATTAGAATATTGCAATACCTCTATTAGCAGCAGACGACGCATAAACACAGAATCCATTAAATTTTTTAAACGCCCTATTTAAAAGGCCGGGCCTTTTATAAACGGTTCAACCATCGCTCTTTTGGACCTTGGACCTTGGACCATTTCTCGTATTCTTTCACTCATTCAGTCAATGGTTTCGCACCAGTAGTAGAAAAGTGGTACCACCATAATATGACTTTAGTGATTTTTATTGGCAGTAAGTCTTTTTCTTTAACACTCTCTCAAAACCCTCTCTTCTCTTTTTCAGTATAGATCTTTGGGATTCAATGTGGCCTAGAAGTCCATGAAAAAGATAATCAGTTTGTGGCTGGCATGTCAAAATCATCAGTACTAAATTGTTTACTTGAATAGTTGAGCTACAGGTTCTTAAAAATCAAACATTGATAAAATTTGGCTAAAGCGCCAAACCGAAAAGAGGCAAGAGAATCATCAACAAGCCCATGGTTTGCTTGTGGCCCGCACCTTCTTCGAAAGAGATAGGGTAAGATGGGGAGGAGACACTAGAAGCAGAAGATGTTTCTTGGGAGGTCAGGAAGGACCCGGTAGCAGAGTTTTGGTTCTCTGCTTTCGAAGTTGGGTGAGGCGAGCCACCATTGTTGTTCTCGCCATTGCCAGTCTGCACAGGGTTGGCGGTGGTTTCAGTGGACATGGTGGAAGAACTCTTGGATGGCTGCTTTGCTGGGGCATTTGGGGCAGACACACTGGTTGTTTGTGCTAGAGAAGATCCGGGGGAAACTGTGCTAGAATGCGTTTTTCCGTCGGGGTTAGTCTCGGAACTAGGAACGGCTTCTCCAGACAGGTTGTCGGATGTAAAGGTGTTCAGAGATCCGGACGTCTTGGGTTTTTCGGATGCCTTCAGGGTACCGGGTGCTCCAGAAGTGTTCGAAGCAGAACTCTCGGAAGCCTTGGCAGAAGTCTCAGTCTCAGAAGTTGATTCAATAAACTCTGATGCAGAGCTCTTAGGTTCTGCAGAGCTGGTTGGGGAACCGGAACCGGTTGGAGAACCAGAACTGGCATCACTGATGGGGGTCTCAATATTGTGGTCAGGCACAGAGCTAGATGCTCTAGCTGAAGAAGGAACATAAGAAGTGTTCCATCCGCCTCCGTTCCATGGCACTGGTGATGAAAGAGGCTCGACAGATGACGATTTTGTCTTCGAAGACAGAGGGTCAGAAAAAGGTGCTGACGATGGTGCCCGCGATGAGGTCGATGCTGGAACCAGGGATGAAGCTGATGCAGACTCAATTGAAGACGACACAATTGAAGACTCAACTGATGAGGATGGTGCAAGGGTTGATGAGATAGGAGTTGGAATTTTCACAATCACCGTGTTCGTTTCACTGCCAGTGATGGTGGCGGTAGTAGTCACCGAGCCACCATACGTGCTGGTCACGGTGGTGGTAGCCTTTGGAATTTTCACAATCACCGTGTTCGTTTCACTGCCAGTGATGGTGGCGGTAGTAGTCTCCGAGCCACCATACGAGCTGGTCACGGTGGCGGTAGCCTTTGGACTCTTCACAAACACCGGGGCAGGCCCCCCTGGTCCGGCGGCTTTGGTGGAGGTCGTAGTCACGGATCCTGTCCAGTAAGTGGTGATTGTTTTTGTGGGAGTAGGAACTTTCGCCTTTGATTTTATGGGAAGAGGAACTTTCGCCTTTGATTTTGTGGGAGTAGGAACTTTCACCACCACGGTGTTAGTTTCGCTGCCAGTAATGGTGGCGGTAGTGGTCACCGAGCCCCCATACGTGCTGGTCACGGTGGGAGTAGCCTTTGGAATCTTCACAAACTCCGTGGCAGTCCCCCCTGGTCCCGCGGTTTTGGTGGAGGTCGTAGTCACGGATCCTGTCCAGTAAGTTGTGATTGTTTTTGTGGGAATAGGAACTTTCACCACCACGGTGTTAGTTTCGCTGCCAGTAATGGTGGCGGTAGTAGTCACCGAGCCACCATACGTGCTGGTCACGGTGGTGGTAGCCTTTGGAATCTTCACAATCACCGTGGCAGTCCCCCCTGGTCCCGCGGCTTTGGTGGAGGTCGTAGTCACGGATCCTGTCCAGTAAGTTGTGATTGTTTTGTGGGAATAGGAACTTTCACCACCACGGGGTTAGTTTCGCTGCCAGTAATGGTGGCGGTAGTAGTCACTGAGCCACCATACGTGCTGGTCACGGTGGTAGTAGCCTTTGGAATCTGCACAATCACGGTGTCCGGCAGACCAGGTTTTCCCGTAACAGTGGCAGTTTTGGTACACCGGCCAGTCCAGAAGGTAGTAAGCGTAGTAGTTGCCTTGGGCACGTTGACCACAATGGTGTTTGTGCAAGCTCCAATTTTGGTGGTGGTGGTGGTGTAAGAACTTTGCCAGGTCAGCGTCACCGTTTTGGTGGCCTTCGGAATCTCAACCACCACAGTATTAGTCGCCGCTCCAGTCCGAGTAATCGTTGAAGTGAAGGTATTGGTCCAATAAACAGTCGTGGTGGTATAACAAATTGATTTTTCAAAAGTAAGCTGGTACACTTCAGAAGCAATGTCCAGGAACACCTTTCCTCCCGGGGTCTTCCAAGTTGTCTTAAGACCACCATGCGTCATCCAGTTAAAAGTCACAATCTTCAAGGGGTAGTACACGCCTGCCTTCAAGGTGAAGCTTGCTGTGTGTTGGTTTACATCCACATTACCTCCTCCTCCAGCAGGTCCAAGGGTGTTGATGCTAAAGTGACCCGTGACACTTCCACTTGGGTCGTTACAGCACGATTGGCCGGATCCAAATTGCAAGGAGGCTCCATTGTCTGCATTAAGGGTGAAGGTGTAGGTACCGGATTCGGTGGCTAAAAAATAACCTTTCATTTCCAAAGTGTAGTTGGTGGTGGTGGTGGCATGGCCATAGATGGAGCCTTTCACCACGGTGGAATCAGGAGCATTGTTAGTGATTTCAAAATCGGACTTGGTGACTCCGGTGATTTGATCGATATATCCAAATTTTTTGTAGCCGCTGGTGAAGAAATCGGCTTCCCATCCCAGAGCGTCAAGGATTGGGTACTTGTAGTATGAGACCTTGAAACCTTTGGCTCCCACCGAGTCAGGTACGCACCCCTTGCCTTTACTGCTACTGACGTCCAGGGCAAGACCGTTCGCTAGAAGAGCGAGCAAAAAAAGAAAGAAGCCGTTCATAGAGCGAGTGAATGATGTAGAGAAGAATCGGTTAGACCTGGGGGATCATACCCCTTTTTATATGTTCCAAGAGAGACAGTACACGATGTCAGATTGGATTGACGAAGCTACCACAAAGACAGTGCGTCCAGGCCGGCACATAACATCACGCATGGAAAACGCGATGCACGGACCAATATCCCTTCGCTTACAGCATGCACGATTGACGAGCCTGGTTCAACCAATTTCTCCCGAAAAAGTAAGTTATTTGCTCTTCACATTACGACCATAAAAACATCAATGGTACATGTACATGAACGGCCACTGTTCTGAGATGTCGAGACCGTTTTGTTTGCACGAATTTTGGAGAGAGGCATCCGCAACAAATGATCGCCTAGCTAGATCTGCATGCACTGCATGCAGTGCATGTAAACTCTTAGCGTTTTCCAGAAGCCCAGCAAGCGGGGGATTCGGTATTACAGATTTTTGCCCTGCCCGTCCCCTGGAAACTTCCCACAGAAGTGCCTCATTTTTATTTGTTCAAGAAAATCCCGCCTTTCTTCTCTTCTGGGTCAGCATGGCTCAATAGGAACTTTTCCTCGTATTCTGCTGACAATCTTCTGCATCCTGCAGGCAGTGGCACATTGTTACTAAAGCAAGTCCAAGAATCATCTGATCCCAAAAGAATATTCCCTGAACTTGCATTCACCCACTGTCAGAATGCGTTGACGAAACTTAGTCAGAAACTGTGCATGTGTGAGTTCAGCACATAAACTTCCCACCACTTTGCATGCGTTTGGCCTATGTGCAGAAATAAACGCATGCAGAACGTTTTCTCTCGAGTCTTAGCCTTGACGTGGGTTGTTCTCGTCATGTAATATGTCAGCATCGCTTTATTGTTCTAACAGAACTGTAACAATTGTAATATCGGACCCCAGCCCACCGTGTTCTTAACCAAGAATCTCGTAAAGGGCAATCACACGTGCAGAAGAATGTCCGATAATCCCGGATAATCCCGGAGATTGTTCTGTTTGCCGGGGTTCTAGCCGAGCTCACTTAGATTCCAAGAATGTGGCTAGACGCTCTTCGGACGCTTCTCATGCTTCAGCCGGTAGATAAACTCAACCTTAATTGGTTGCCGTAGACGAGTTCTTCCACGTGGCATACGCGAGTGCTCGGATCATTTCAGGCTGCAGCTTAGCCGAAAGTTGCAGCCGAGTGCGAAGTGGGTCTGGAAACGACAGGGGAGAGGGAGATTCGGCGGGATTTTTGGTCGCGTTCGTCGTGGCCACTTCCCTATGGGGAAACCTTTTAAACGAAATGCGCTCGGGGTTCGTAACCATGCATATACAAAGCTAACTTAATCAGCATCGCGGTGCAGGGACGAACCTCATCCATGGTCCAAAAAGAGGTACCGGTGAAACCACTAACGCTTTTAAACTTTGGTGGAGCAACCAAACTATTCTGCTTAAAATAAAAATAAGTGTTTTGAGCCCAGAGATCGAAAGAATCGCTTCGTACCTCACATTTGCGCGTCGTTTTGGCAGGAAAGCCTGGCGGTGTGTTCACTGCACCTCACGCCTCGGTTCATGCAGAGAGCGGTGCGGAATACTCTAAATGGCTAAAATCGAACCTTCGTCGTCTCGGAAAAAGAAACTACGAGAAAATTATACGCATTGTGGAAGCTCAAATCGGATCGTCTCTTTTTGCGCGCGATTGTTCCGTCCTGTATATGCAAGATCATTTCTACACTATGAGAGTTTTCCACCCATGAACCTGGCCGCACGCGGTCATAGAAGTAGAGAAGAGAAGAAATTTGCAGGAAACTGTTTTAGAAAAAAAAAAAAGTCTATTAGACCAGCTTGAAAATATAGACGGTAAAGAGAAATAGCCGTAATTGATTTACGGCTGTCTCCTGCATATACCGGGATCGCATAATCTTCGGCGCATCAACAACGCGCGCCCCTCATGTACTCTCGCTTATCACCGCACTAAAAAATCAAGCGACACTTGGGGTATTCTCGGTGACACAGGCTACCACGAAATCATCACCGGGTCAGTTTGGTCCACTTTGGTTTGTACAGTGTCTGCTGGGTGCAGGACCTGCTGGGTACAGGACCTGCTGGGTACAGGATCTGCTTGGTACAATTCATATAATCCAGTAGTGGAGTGGTTCAACAATTGTGGACTTTGATTCCTTATAAAACCAGTTCCGTAGCTCTGAAGTTCCCGCCACTGCTCTGGACCATACTAGTCATTGCAGTGCCGTGGGTAACCGTGCAGGTCAGGGGGCAAAGCATACACGCCCATCGGTGCATTTGAAACGAGGATGAAACTCATGGAAACATGTCACGGCGGCGCTCCTGCACGCTGCTCGGCCTTCAGACTCTATAGAAGCTCATCAAGGTTCGGTAAAAGAGGGGTATTTTAGCCGATACTTTGATCTTGCAAAGGTTCTATATTTGGTAATTGGATCCGATGGATTTAGGGTTTGGTGGTTTAGTGGCCAATTTTTCCGGGTTCCCAAGAAAATCCTTTGGTTTTCATCCCTTTGGTTTTCATCCCCTTGGTTTTCATCCCTTTGGTTTTCATCCCTTTGGTTTTCTTGTCCCTGTAGTGTGTCCGAGTGCGGAATCGGGCCTGTGGGTATTTCCTAATCGAAGAAGCTGGCCAATTGGGATGCTGATAGTGAGCAATGACATGTACGGAGTGTACACAAGACCTCCTTCTCCGTCACACGTACATTCGTAAAGAATGCCCATGCCATGAGCAAATGTCTTCGGTGCACGTGCTCCGCTAAGCAAGAATTCTTCTGTTTCATGCAAGTGTCACTCTGCGTTTAGATTCTTTTTTTTTGCAGAAAAAACTAGTGAATAAGACTACCCGCATGTCATCTCTTACATGCAGGACTCGCTTTGCTGTGTACGCTGCACGCCATCTTTTTGAATCACTCAAACTTTGCTAATCTGTGATAAACTTTGTTTTGGGTTTGCATGTAAACGATATAAGATTTGTTGCGCGTTAGCGTCAACTTCCGCGTAAGATGGAACACTTGTCTCGTTGGTCTTTAGTCTCTCTAACAAGCGTGGAACGTCAGTAATAGATAGATAGATAGACCAGTACACCCTAAGATTCGTCAGTAATCATATCAGTCATTTGTATTCTGTTGTTTGTTAACTAAGTACTAGAGATGGTTGTTTCTTCGGTTGTAAACTCTTGATCTCCCTACATAAGGGGCGACTGGCACGCCTCTTATATTCCCTCAGGTAGAGAGCCCGTGCCTCTCAGTTAGACGAGGACCAGCTCTCGTCTAATGGGAGTTAGACGAGAGCCTATAATTGGCTAGATGAGAGCACAGCACAACATTGTTCTTTTCAATACAATCTCTAAGTTGTTTTCATCTGTACATACTGCATGAGCATAGAAGGCGCATGCAGTACGTGATCGCATTCCATGGTCATGCAGTACGTGATCGCCTCGCAAGGCGATCACGCTTAACAAATCTCAATCAAGATCGACGCTGCTTTCCGCGACATCCAGTGCCACCACAGAATCAACGATCCTTAAGTATAGGAGCGCGTATACATTATCAATCTAAACGTTGAACATATGAGACTCGCACGTCTCATATGTACAGCATACTGAAACTTAAGAAGAGGAGAATGTACTCCTCAGTTTAGAATGCGGGGATACAGATGAAACACGGAGGTAAGAACCACTGTTGGGTATAAAGCCGGCCAGTGGAGTATCTGGAACCAATGAATGATCTCTGATAATATTCCCTCACGCAGTCGGTCACGAAGGGGCGATGACTCCGAGGAGGAGTTGCCAGCGACCAATGACAGCTCCCTGATGGAATCACACATAAGGGATATAAGCTCACGGATCGGGTTGAAAAAAGAGAGTGTGGTGAAAAAAAAGGGTGGAAGTTCTGAGAAGCGGATTTGGCTGCAATTCATATTCGCACGCCCCGCGCGTTTCATACTTGTGCCGCCACAAAACCGACTGTTCCTGCGGTATATAAATAGGCGATCCCCCCAGTTTTTTTTACAGCGCAATGGAAGAGAAAGTTGGATATATAAGGTGGGAGGGTTTCCACTTTATTGAAGGAGAACATCAGATCAGTTCAGCTTGTGATAAGGAATAAGGATTCCCTAGACTAGAAATCAATAAATACAAGCAAAGAAATGACTCCAGAAATTCCCTACTTAAAGGCATTATTAGAAGCCAATGAGACTCACGTGCCAGATTATGACCGCGTTTATTCAAACGCGCAACAGATGCGAGCTACTTAGTCAAGGGTGTGCATATAACCAGCGCAGTCACAGGTCCTCGGCTGCAAAATCTCCCCAATAATTTATTAAGGAGCCAATTAAAAATCAAAATAGTCGAAAATATTCAAAGGATTTATTTCGGTAGTTACATACACTACATTAAAGCGAGCACCCTGCAGCTTCACTAGAACTCAAAGCCCTATTTACGAAGGGCCTTTTATAACCGGATCAACCAATAGTCACTCTTTGGACCTCTTGGACTTTCTCGTGACAATCTACTTTGTTTTCTATATGGTTTTTAGTAAAGTACGGTATTACATAAATTGCATCAAGAGATGTAAGCATTTTTCATATGATCCCTCCTTGACTAAAGAGTTGCCTTGGTCTTGGTAATTGGAAGAGAGTTAAGCAACTTGTCGGCCGTCATTTCAGGCCCGGCCGCGGCGCGCGGGGTTGAAGGAGGTAGCGGAATCTCCGGATCATTCCGAGGCTCGGGATCCTCATTGCTAAGCGCAGCATCAGGATTGGCCGCGGCCGCTTGGCCTTATTTCCATCATGTGGGTTGATATTAGGATCCAGAGCCGCGCAGTACTGCATACTAGTGCGCATAAATAAATTCCGAACATACTCCATAATCACCAAATAACGTCAAAAAACAGGATCAAACGAGAAATAAGTGTCAGGGTAAAAATACAAAATACAAATAATTTATGGAGAGATCTTGTGGGTGTGTTAGTCGTTTAAAAGGTTGGGTGGAGAAGAAATGGCCGCAACCCCCGGAACTGCAACCCCCGGAACTGCAAATGCTCCGCGCCCAAGGCACACCCGTGCACCAGGCAAGGTCAGTAGAAAAAGGCCCCCCACGCAAACCCCATTCTTTCCATCGTACTAGAATAGAAATTAATTCTGTGGAATGCTGGAATTCCGGACATGACAGTGAATATTTTAAAGTGAAATTATATAGCGTTTTTAAAAGACCAAGGTTGGCAATTCCCACCGCGTTGGCGGCGCGACCCTCGGATTCTCTCTCGAGCATATCAAAGCTGCTCTTGCACCGGTCTTATGCACCGTGATCCAATGCCACTAAGTATTGGACTCTACCATAAATCCACCTTTTAATGAAAATAAAGCTAGAATCATCCACATTGCTAATGTGAAATTAGGTCACTTTAATAAATTGGTTGGGAGAAATAGTTGAGCAATCTTTAGTGGTCCAGCTTTAGTAGATGAAGGCTTAAAATAGAATATCTCAAGATAGAAAAACAACTTGGAATAATTATAAAAAAAGCACAAGATATGATACGCCCGAATGAAAGGAGCTCCAACAATGGCAAAGTCAATGGGTTGTTTGTAGAGTTGAGGGACAAAACATGCCATGGTTTCAAGACCGCCAAACGTCACGATTCCTCCAAAGAGATTGGTCCCAGTGAGGTTCCCAGTATCTTCGTCCTTGGGGTATGTCTACTTTTTCTTTGTTTTCAAGTCTCCGTTGTAGGAGGCTATGCGCAAGTTTTGGGCCTGTTTGCGCAAGTTTTGGGGATGTTTGCTGAAGTTTTGGGCCTATTTGCTGAAGTTGTTGCAATTGAAAAAGAGCCCTTTGGCGAGACTCATTTTGAAGAGCCAACGAGAAGAAATATTAGGTTTAGTTTCTTATATATTATATGTAGTAATAGTACACTTTAAATATTTCATACATGGTCAACATTAGAAATAAGATGAACTCTTTTCCCAGCTGTTATATTATTCTACTTATGTGATGAAGTTTTAACTCCAGCTATGACTATTAAAGTTGGAGGTTTACAATGAGATTGAAAATATGAATATTCAGATTTTGCATAGAATATGAATCATATATTATACCTGAGGATATGTTAGAAGAAGGTCACTAGATACTGATACTTCTATCGTTTTACCACTTGATACACATGTTAGATATAGATACTGCTAATGATGTTTTACATTCTTTTGCTGTTCCTTCATTAGGGTGTACTGGCTTTTAAATCAAAGAAGTGCTCTGATACAAAGAACTGGGTTTTTTATGGTCAATGTAGTGAATTCTGTGGTGTGAATCATTCTTGAATGCCTATAAAAATAGAATGTACCTATTAATATATTCACTTATATAGGAAATGTTTATATAGCTTAATGGTAAAGCAATGGACTGTTAATACATTTATTTTGGTTCAATTCCAAATATGAACGTTAGATGTAAATATTAGAAAATAATTGCCTGTAGAATGTCGACTCTGCCGATTCGAGTTCCCCATGAAGCTGTTCAATGAAGGATTCAGGGTGGGGTACCTCCAGAACAGTCTGGGCAAAGGTCAATGGTAACACCCCAGCAAAAAGGAAGAAAGGAACATTTAAGAATGATTGGAATAAGCATTGCCTTAAACTTTAAGCTGTTGATACACGATTCCAACGGCCAAAATATTCAAACAAATAGTTTTTTAAAGAGTCGTAAAGTTAAAGAAGAATGACGCATGTACTCGTAAAATTATAGAAATTTAACGCATAGTCTCGTAAAATTAAGGAACTATGATGCAAATTCTGTTACATTTAAAGAATCTCAATCAAAAAACTCCCAAAATTATAGAATCTTAACGCAAAGTCTCGTAAAATTGTAGAAATTTAATGCACAGCCTCGTATAATTGTAGAATTTCAATGCAGTGTCTCGTAAAATTGTAGAATTTCAATGCACAGTCTCGTACATTTGTAAAACTGTAATGCAAAGTTAGAAAAACTATAAGCTGTTGATACACGATTCCATAATTGATTTAACCCAGTATTTACAGGGATTCAAATATATAGGGTGTACTGGTCTAGAGACAGAAAACTTCCTTTAAATATATGCATTGAAATTCTACTATCTCATGGCTCACATGCTAAAATCACTTGATGCCTATTCTGATTGAATCAGAGTCCAATCACGAGGACTTCATCACTGACGTGTATAAGAATTGCAAGCCACCTACCACCACTGTAAGCCTCGTTGGCTGACTGAAAAGTCTATTTAAACACCACCTCTGATCCTCAATTACCGTTGTCAGAACACACCAATGTAGCACATATTACTTTTGATGATTTACGAAACCCTCTCTTCTGCTTTTGCTTCAATGGAGTTTTTCCTGCAGAGAGTCGCGGCCGGAAGCCCAGCCTTGGTTTTCTCCACGCACTCATTTCTCCTTACGTCTTCCCTACTCTTCAGACTCAACTTCTCCACATCTTGGGATTCACTGTGGCCTAGAAGTCCATGAAAAGATAATTGTCTGGCTTTTTGTTATTGTGCAGCACTCTGTGGGGCATGTCAAAATCATCAGTACTAAATAGTCTACTTGAATACCTGGCTACAATTTCTTATCATTGATCGTTCATTGATGGTAATAGTCTAAAGCGCCAAACCGAAAAGAGGCAAGAGAATCATCAACAAGCCCATGGTTTGCTTGTGGCCCGCACCTTCGGCTATAGAGATAGGGAAAGGTGGCGAGGACACACTAGATGCAGAGGATGTTTCTTGGTAGGTCAGGAAAGACCTGGATGCAGAAGATATTTCTTGGGAGGTCAGGAAGGACCCGGTAGCAGAGTTTTGGTTCTCTGCTTTCGAAGTTGGGTGAGGCGAGCCACCATTGTTGTTCTCGCCATTGCCAGTCTGCACAGGGTTGGCGGTGGTTTCAGTGGACATGGTGGGAGAACTCTTGGATGGCTGCTTTGCTGGGGCATTTGGGGCAGACACACTGGTTGTTTGTGCTGGAGAAGATCTGGGGGAAACTGTGCTAGAATGCGTCCTTTCGTCGGAGTTGGTCTCGGAACTAGGACCTGGTTGTCCAGACTGGTGGTCAGATGTAAAGGTGTTCAGAGATCCGGACGTCTTTGGTGTTTCGGATGCCTTCAGGGTGCCGGGTGCTCCAGAAGTGTTCGAAGCAGAAGTGTTCGAAGTCTTGGAAGTCTCAGAAGTTTCAGAAGCCGTTCCAGAAGCAGAAGTCTCAGAAGCAGAAGACTCAGAAGCAGAAGACTCAGAAGCAGAAGACTCAGAAGTCTTGGCTGACTCGGTCTCTGATGCAGAGCTCTTTGGTGCCAGCAGACTGGAAGCAGAAGTATTGGAAGGTTCCACACTCAGTGCAGTCGATGTGACTGATTCAGTGAAGGGCTCTGCAGAACTGGTTGGAGAACCGGAACTGGTATCACTGATTGAGGTTCCAATAGAGTGGCCAGGCGCAGAGCTAGATGTTCTAGCTGAAGAAGGAACATAAGAAGAGTTCCATCCGCCTCCGTTCCATGGCTTCCTTGATGAAACAGGCTCGACGTATGACGATTGGGTCATCGAAGACAGAGCGTCAGATGAAGGTGCTGACGATGGTGCCCACGAAGAAACCGAAGATGCCCACGAAGAAACCGAAGATGGCCACGAAGAAACTGAAGGTGCTGACGATGAGGTCGATGCAGACTCAATTGAAGACTCAATTGAAGACTCAATTGAAGACTCAATTGAAGACTCAACTGATGATGGTGCAAGGGTTGATGATGGTGCAAGGGTTGATGAGATAGGAGTTGGGATCTCCACAATCACGGTGTTATTCTCCCCTGGGCCTCCAGTGACAGTTGTGGAAGTGGTAAAGTCGCCAGTCCAGAACGTGGTGATGGTTTGAGTTGGCGTCGGAACCTCGACAATCACAATATCAGTGCCATTGCCAGTAGCAGTGATGGTGGAGGTAATGGAACCGTCGTAAGTGGTGGTCATCGTGGTGGTAGTCTTTGGAATCTCAACAATCACAGTGTTGGTTTCTCCCTCTCCACCGGTAACTGTCCGAGTACTTGTCACGTCACCAGTCCAGAAAGTAGTAACCGTTTCTGTTGGGGTTGGGACCTCAACAATAACAATATCTGTTCCACTGCCAGTAATTGTAGTAATGGTAGTCACCGATCCATCATAAGTACTTGTCAAAGTAGTGGCCGTCTTTGGGATCTCCACAACAACAGTGTTATTGTCTCCAGGACCACCAGTCCTGGTGGTGGTGGTGGTATAGTTTCCAGTCCAGTAAGAAGTGACCGTTTGAGTTGGCGTAGGCACTTCAACAACAACAATGTTGGTTCCGTCTCCAGTGATGGTGGTAGTGGTGGTGACCGATCCATCATAAGTGCTGGTGATGACACTGACCGACTTTGGAATATCAACAATCACTGTATTGTTCTCACCTGGTTTTCCCGTAGCAGTGGTGGTGGTAGTGTAATCACCAGTCCAAAATCTTGTCACCGTTTCGGTTGGCGTTGGAACCTCCACAACAACAATGTTAGTTCCACTTCCAGTGATGGTGGTTGTAGAAGTCACCGATCCTCCGTAGGTGCTTGTCAAAGTAGACGTACTCTTTGGGATCTCCACAACCACTGTATTGTTCTCGCCAGGACCTCCCGTTTGAGTGGTTGAAGTAGTGAAATCTCCCGTCCAGAAAGATGTGACTGTTTGAGTAGGAGTTGGAACTTCAACCACCACAATGTTGGTACCGTCACCGGTGATTGTAGTTGTAGTGGTGACTGAGCCGTCATAAGTGCTAGTGACTGTGTTGGTTGATTTTGGGATTTCAACAATAACAGTATTATTTTCTCCTGGGCCACCGGTGACTGTAGTCAAAGTGGTTCCCTCTCCAGTCCAATATGTGGTGATGGTATCCGTAGGAGTAGGAACTTCCACAACAACAATGTTGGTGCCGTCACCGGTAATGGTGGTAGTCGTAGTGACAGAACCTCCATAAGTACTGGTTAAAGTGGTGGTAGACTTTGGAATCTCAACCACAACCGTGTTATTCTCTCCTGGGCCTCCGGTTTGAGTGGTGGTAGTGGTGAAATCACCGGTCCAGAAAGACGTAACTGTTTGCGTTGGCGTGGGCACCTCAACAACCACAATATTAGTGTCACTACCAGTAATGGTCGTAGTACTTGTAACAGATCCTCCATAAGTACTTGTTAAAGTAGATGTAGACTTTGGAATCTCCACAATCACCGTATTGTTTTCTCCGGGACCTCCAGTTTGAGTGGTTGAAGTAGTAAAGTCGCCAGTCCAGTATGAAGTCACCGTGTTGGTAGGCGTAGGAACCTCCACAACAACAATATTAGTCCCGTCTCCAGTGATTGTAGTGGTAGTGGTAACAGAGCCATTATAAGTGCTGGTTAAAGTGGTGGTACTCTTTGGAATCTCCACAATCACGGTATTATTTTCTCCTGGTCCTCCGGTCCTGGTGGTGGTGGTGGTAAAGTCTCCAGTCCAGAAAGTGGTGATGGTTTGAGTTGGTGTAGGAACTTCGACAACCACAATGTTCGTGCCCTCTCCTGTAATTGTGGTGGTGGTAGTAACCGAACCATCATAAGTACTGGTTAAAGTAGTGGTGGACTTTGGGATCTCAACCACAACGGTATTGGTTTCTCCATCTCCACCGGTAATCGTTTTCGTGCTGGTCACAGTACCGGTCCAAAAAGAGGTGACGGTTTCTGTTGGAGTTGGAACATCCACAATCACAATGTTGGTTCCTCCACTGGTAATAGTTGAGGTGGTGGTGACCGAGCCATTATAAGTTCTGGTAAAAGAAGTGGTGGATCTTGGGATTTCCACGATAACAGTATTGGTCTCTCCTGGTCCTCCAGTTTTGGTGGTGGTGGTTGTCACGTCTCCTGTCCAGTAAGTAGTGATTGTTTCTGTTGGAGTAGGAACATTGACCACCACAGTATTCACCGAAACTCCTGTTCCAGTGGTAGTGGTGGCAAAAGAACTGCCCCAGGTCTTGGTAACAGTGGTAGTTGACTTGGGGATCTGCACAATCACCGTGTCCGACAGACCAGTGCCTCCAGTGGCAGTAGTACTTGTAGTGAACGAGCCAGTCCAGAAGGTGGTAAGCGTAGTGGTTGGTTTGGGCACGTTGACCACAATGGTATCAGTAGAAGCTCCAGTTCCGGTGGTGGTGGTGGCATAAGAGCTTTTCCAGGTCAGCGTCACCGTTTTGGTGACCTTTGGAATCTCAACCACCACCGTATTAGTCGACTTTCCGGTTTGGGTCGTGGTGGAGGTGTAAGAGTTTCCCCAAACAGTAGTCGTGGTGGTATAACAAACGGAATTATCAAAAGTAAGTTGGTACACTTGAGAAGCAATGTCCAGGTAAACCTTACCTCCGGGGGTTTTCCAAGTGGTCTTGAGACCACCATTCAGCATCCAGTTGAAAGTCACAATTTTCAAGGGGTAGTACACGCCTGCCTTCAAGGTGAAACTTGCTGTCCAAGTGTTTACATCCACATTACCTCCTCCTCCTGCAGGACCAAGGGTGTAGATGTCAAAGTTACCGGTGACACTTCCACTTGCGTCGTTACAGCACGATTGACCAGATCCAAATTGTAAGGAGGCTCCGTTGTCTGCATTAAGGGTGAAGGTATAAGTACCGGATTCGGTAGCTAAAAAGAAACCATTCATTTCCAAAGTGTAGTTGGTGGTGGTGGTGGCATGGCCATAGATGGAGCCTTTCACCACGGTGGAATCAGGAACATTGTTAGTGATTGAAAAATCGGAAGTGGTGACTCCGGTGATTTGATCGATATATCCAAATTTTTTGTAGCCGCTGGTGAAGAAATCGGCTTCCCATCCCAGAGCGTCAAGGATTGGGTACTTGTAGTATGAGACCTTGAAACCTTGGGATCCCACCGAGTCAGGCACGCACCCCACGCCATTCCTGCTACTGACGTCCAGGGCAAGACCTTTCGCTAGAAGAGCGATAAAAAAAAGAAAGAAGCTGTTCATAGAGCAAGTAATAAATGTAGAGAAGAATCGGTTACTCCTGGGGGATTATACCCCTTTTTATCTGTTCCAAGAGGGACAGTACATGATGTGAGATTAAATTGACGAAGCTACCACAAAGACAGTGCGTCCAGGCCGGCACATAACATCGCGCATGGAAAACGCAATGCAAGGACCAATATCCCTTCGCTTACAGCATGCACGATTGATGAGCCCTTTTCAACCAGATTCTCCCGAAAGAGTAAGTTATTTGCTCTTCGGATTGCGACCATAATAACATCCATGGTACATTTGCATGATTAGCCACCGTCCTGAGGTTTTTGGACCGTTTTGTTTGCTCGGATATTGAAAAGAAGCATCCGCAACGATTGCACGCCTAACTCTGCATGCCCTGCATGTAAACTTCTGGGCGCTTTCCAGAAGCCCGCCAAGTGGGGAATTCTGTATCACAGGCTGTTGCTCGTCCCCTGAGATTGCCTATATGAGTGCTTCACTTTTATTCGCTTAAAAAAAAGTCCGCCATTTTTTTTCTTTTGAGTCCGCATGACTCAATAGGATTGTTTTTGCTCGTATTGTGCTGACAATCTTCTGCATCCTGCAGACAGTTGCACATTGTTACTAATGCAAGTCCAAGAATTTTAGAGCCATCTGATACCAAAAAAATATATTCTCTGAACTTGCATTTACCTACTATTTTCAGAATCCATTGACGAAGCTTAGTCAGAAACTGTGCATGTATGAGTTGAGCACATAAACTTCCCAAATGTTGCATGCGTTTGGACTATGTGCAGGACCAAACGCATGCATGACGTTTTCTCTCGAGGCTAAGCCTTGACGTGGGTTGTTCTCATCATGTAATATGTCAGCATCACTTTATTGTTCTAACAGAACTGTAACAATTGTAAAATCGTACCCCAGCCCACCGTGTTCATAACCGAGAATCTCGTAAAGGGCAATCACACGTGCAGAAGAATGTCCGATAATCCCGGAAAATCCCGGAGATTGTTCTGTTTGCCGGGGTTCTAGCCGAGCTCGCTTAGATTCCAAGAATGTGGCTAGACGCTCTTCGGATGCTTCTCATGCTGCGGCCGGTAGATAATCTCAACCCTCATTGGTTGCGGGAAACGAGTACTTCCACATGGCAATCGCGAGTGCGCGGAACATTTTAGGCAGCATGATTGGGCCCATATGCACAACCTCCTACGTAAACGCGCTCGGTGTTCGGAATCATGCATATGAGTGTTCCGAACCATGCATATGGGTCTTTGGAACCATGCATATGCAAAGCTAACTTAATCACCATCGCGGGGCAGGGGCGAACCTCATCCATGATCCAAAAAAGAGGTACCGGTGAAACCACTACTACTTTTACACTTTGGTCAAAAAACCAAAATATCTTCTTTAAAATAAAAATAACTGTTTTGAGCCCAGGGATCGAAAGATTCGCCTCGTGCCTCAAATTGGCGCGTTCCCTTTGGCAGGGAATCCTGGCGGTGAGTTCACGTCACCTCACGCCTCGGTTCATGCACAGCGGTGCGGAACACTCTGATTTGGCAAACTTGGACAGGACGTTCGTCGTCACGGCACAAATTACGAACAGAAAAAAAACACAAAAACACAAAAAAATTGAAAAATTGAAAAATTGAAAAATTACCAAAACAGAAAAAAATTACAAAATTAAAAAATTACGAAAACAGAAAAAAATCACGGGAGATTAAAAAACTTTACGGAAACAGTAATAATTTACGAACACTTATGCGCATTGTGAGGGTCTTATTGGCTCGCCTATTTCTTGCAAGCCATTGTTCCGTCCTGCATATGCGCAAGATCATATCTACACGATGAAAGAGTGCCACCCATGGACCTGGCTGCATCACACATTCACATGTCTAAACAAGGTAAAACCCTCGGGACGTTTATTGAGCACAGACTTTCCGAAGAAAGCCGAGGCCACGTGATCAGAGATGTAGAGATGTAGAGATGTAGAGAAGTAGGGAAGTAGAGATGAGGATTTTCTAGGAAAACCAATTTCAAAAAAAAAAAAATAGAAAGAATTTCACCACTTCAGTTTCTCGGGATATACCGTAAAGAGAAATATCCGTAAACTGTAATACGGTGGCGTCCTGCAAATAGCAAGTAATTCGCTCGCCTCTCTCGCACAATCTTAGGCGATTCAGCAGGGGCTCGCCCCTCATGTACCTTTCGCAGACCCCAACACTAAAAAATTAATGTCAGCTAGTGCATCATTTTCACACAGGATAAGGAAGAACACATTATCTCCGGCCAGCTTGGGACACCCTCAGATTTGGACAGTCTCAATTTGGACAGTTTCAGGACAGTTTCAGGACAGTGTCTTGGTAGTATCAGGTTGGCACAATTAATAAATTCCAGTAATGGAGTGGCTCAACATTTGTATAATTTCTTGGCTTCTAGAACGGTCCCGTAGCTCCGGAGTGGCTCACCACTTGTATGGATCACACTAGCGAATGGAGCACCGTGGGTTAAGGTGCAGATTTAGTTTTGCTTGAGAACAAGAGTCGGCTTTTTGCAGGGCGCACAGAGGCGCACCGCGCGCACAAGGGCGCACAGGGACGCACAGGGACGCACCATATGCACGGTGCAAGAATTGCGAGTCGTTAGCGGGTTTTGCTTAACCCAATACGCGCCAGGCATAAACTCCCATCGATGCATTTGAAGCGAAAGTGGAACACATGAAAACATGTCACGGCGGTGCTCCTGCACGAGTTAGCTGCACTTGGTCTTGACTCCTGTCGTGTGTGGCTGTGTTATCGGGCCCAATTGTTCCGTGGGTACTCGCTTACCGAGGAAGATGGCCAATGGGATGCGCATGGTGAGCAATGAGACGTAAGGAGTGCACACAAGCCCCTGGAAGCAGAGAGATGACCTTCTTCATCACACGTACATTCTGTACATTGCCAATAAACGCCCATGCCACAGGGCCGTCGTTGGGCAATAATCACTTTATTTTATGCACGTGTCACTCTGCGTTTACCATTTTACCATTGCAGAAAAATTAGTGAATCAGACTAACCATATGTAATCTCGTGCGTGCAGGAACTGGTTCATTGTGTATGCTGCACACGATCGTTTAATAACTTAAAGTTTGCTACTCTAAAAAAAGTTTGCTACTCTAAAATAAAGTAATCTGAAATAAAGTTATCCGAAATAAAGTTATCTGAAATAAAGTGATCTGAAATAAAGATTGGTAATCTGAAATAAAGTTGTTTTGGGTTTGCATGTAAACGGTTTACGAAAATACTTGGGTTTCACGTACAGGACTGAGAGCAGAGCTCATCATGTACATCCCAAGATACAGGATATTGTTGCGAGATCTGCAGAGTCGATAACTCAATTCACATAAACACTTGGCTGAAAATAGTCTAGACTAAAAATACATCTTATAGGATTAAAAAAACGGGTAGCGGTAAAATTAAAAATTAAGCCCAGATCTCCACGGCATCATAAAAATCAACCCTCTTATTGGTCTTGTCGATGTTCTGCACCACCCTGTACCGCAAGTCATCCACCATGATTGGATGACCACACGTGACGAATGCAATACTATGGGAAGCCTCATTTATATCTGTTTCGACGAGTTGCTGGAGGTCCGGGCGGCCTTCGAGGAAGGTCACGTGAGGAAGCTCTTTGGCTAGGTGCTCCATGATATCGTGGATGGGTTTCTCGTCCTTAATCTCGTCCGTAAGCTCTTTAGTGGAATTTTCGTCCTTAATTTCCTTACTGGAATCCTCGTCTATGGATGTGAGTGAGTAGAGGTCTTCAATGCCTGCTACCAAATCGGGCCGAGTGACATAGACGGTGATTTCGTTGGTGGAACCCCTAAATTTCTGGAACTCCTTGAACATCCACGTCAACGACTTGATTTCTCGCATGATCCATGTGAGCTTCAAACGTTGCTTGCTATCGGAAGCGTTTTTCAAGTGCTGGAACTCGGAAAGAAGCCCCGGGATCCCGTTTCCTCCGGCAATAAAATGGACATCGCTATGGTTTTTGACCGGGTTGGATTCTCCATATGGTCCTTCCACACTGACTCTCATTTGAGTGGCCTTTCCTGGAAGATTGACCAAGTGCTTGTAGATGGTTCTGGTCAAGCCTCCCTTCACTTTACAAAAAAACACAAGCTTATCTCCATCCTCGAAATATGTGAATGGGTGCGATTGCCAGAAGTGGTAGCTGTGCATGAAGTAAACGAACGCATGGCCTCCCGGAACGGGTTTCCAGTACGAAGGTTTTTGGATGGTAACCTTCATGGTATCATCGGAATGAATGGCCACGTCCGCTTTAGGAAACCCAAACATCACCATTCTAACCACCCGCACAATACGGTCAAAGCCCCAAATGGCAAACACTCCATACAAGAACTGAGCATAGGAGAGTTCGTACACATGGTACCATGTGCCGATGGTAAAGAAAGCCGCCATAAGAATGTGGATCACCAAAAACATCTCGTAGTACTTTCTTCTCAAAACAAGCAACCCTTGGAACATGATGATGATTCCACATGCAAAAGCAACGATTCCCCACACAACATAAGTCTCAGCACTCTCTTCAGCCACATCATTATAAATCACAAAACCTCGAAAGTAACAGATACTATGGATGGTGGCCAAAAGAACACACATTCTGGCAATCCACCGGTGGTAGGTGATGAAACGGGAGTATTTCCACCGCGTGACCCAAAGCAAGAAGTTATTGCGGCCTCCGAACAATACCAAAAGCGGTAAGAGCATTAGAGACATGAGACCCGTTCTAACACCCACATACCGGTTGATTGCCTCGAGTCTCAGGCCAAACACTGGGTCGCCCTTAAGGTAATAGATCTCGGTAGTGCATAGAGCAAACAGTAACCAGAAAAAGACAAAAAGAACAATGGTTTCCACGCAGGACGGCACCAAGAACGTAAAGATATAAAGGAAGTTTTGCTGGGTGGCATTTTTCTTACGGAGAAGCGCAGGCAATACCACGTATTTTCTCCACATTCTGGAGATCTTGCCATCAAACGTACGGCGAAGCCCGGGGAAAAGAACCAAGCTCCAGTTGGCAATGGCTGAAATTACACAGATCAAGCCCCAGTAGGCAATGAGACCTGCACCGTAGAAAACAGAATGGTTATAGTTCCCGAGAAAAATATCCTCGGCTTTGATCTGAAGCAACGAGGCAGTTTGATCAAGAATGATGGGGTGAGTCACGGGTTCTCCATAAGTATAGTTTCCCATTTCGGCAACGGTCAAGCCCTCGGACATAAGCAACTGGTAACTATCGGTGATGTTCTGCCACGTGACCGTGGTAGAGTACTTTACAGCACATTCTTGGATGAGGAACTTAAGCCCCGACGTGGTGTTTCTGCCCTTGTATGCAAAACACCCCACCAACGTGGCCAAGGCATTGATGTCTGCACAAAATGGCGTATAGTCATACGGAGATGCGCTCCATTGGGCCTCGGCCAGTGCTTCCGCCGTGCATCCCCAGTATGTGATTTCCGATAAAGTGTAGAGCTCGAGGTTGGTGGGTTTGCCTGCCCAGGCTAATTGTATGAGAAGCGAGAAGAAGAGAAAAGGGCCCAAAAGCATTGTGGGAAGGCCGCTTTGGGTTGGTGCTCTGATTCAAAAAAGGGAGTGGAAAAGAGTGGCCTTTTAGAGCCACGGCGGAGGCCAGTATTTATACGGAGTGCTGAAGCGGTAGTCTCATTAGCCTTGCGGTAGAAACTAATAGTTCGTGCATCTTGAGATATCCAATCAGTACCTAGTTAATGCAGGCAGATGCCATAGATAACTTTGACAAGAGCAGCCAAGAAAAAAAACGCAGTGCCTTTTTATAATATGCTGTGCGTTTTCAGCAATGTGCAGGATATTCTGTAATATGCAGTATTTGAAAGAATGAAAAAAAAAAAATCAAGGGCCCCCTCGAGAACCACTCATTAAAGGAAGTTTCTCCCAAGACAAGCCCTTGGACGTTCAGATTCCAACCCCAAATGTCTCTTTATCGTCAATGCATAGAGGATCCTCGTAGGGTTTTTTTCCATTGAGTAAACCCGGCAAAGAGTAAATCCGGCAAAGTCGTTTCAAAATTGGGTGGTCTCACCAAGTGCACGTCGCACTGTGTCAAGGTGCGTTTCATCAGTGTGTCCAGGGCGGACCCCCAATTGACCGGGCACCTCCTTCAAATTTAAAAAAACCATAGGATTGGATTTCCGTTTTATCAATTTCTCTTAATACTCCTTTTTTTAATATTATTAATTACAAAATCCTGGTCTACACTGAAACACGTCAAACTGTGGATTCCAGGGTCCATTGTCTAGGGACTATTGTCCAGGATCAAGAAAAATCTTGGCAATGTGTCAAGTGTCAAGGATTTTGGAACAGCAAAATCTTCACATGACCAATTCTGGGTTAGTATCGTAAAATCGTAAAATTGTAAAAATGTAAAATTGTAAAATTGAAAATTTTCCATGCAAGTGGACGGTTTGAAGCCTATGCAAAAATGGACTGCTGGCCGCCCGAGTGTAACTGAACGGCTGGGGATTGGCTATAAACCGCGAACCCAACGCCGACTTGCGCAAGGTCACGATGAAAAGGGAAATCCTCGAGCGTCAATTTTCGCAGCTGCTGCAGGTGATGATCAGTCTTTCGCAGTGGTTCCAACTTAGGATTTAGTGGAATTGTGGGCTGTGATTGGTCGGTGATTGGCCGGTTTGAGTGGGATCCCTCGGAATTGTGTTTTATTCAATAATAGTGATACGCCAGAAAAATCTCAGGGAAAAAGCCGTGGTTTTCCATCAATTGGCCCTATAAACCTGAAAAATTTGATCTGATGCCTTCTCACCGGGAAATGCGAGTCGGGGGGGCTGGTCGTGTATATAACGCGGCCCGACGGGTTCTTGCATGGCGCGACCAAAAAAAAAAGGGCGTTTCGCCCTAAATTCTGCACTAATCTCGTATGCGGGGTATATTTATCTTTTCAATCACTCATCACATCACTTTAGATCTAATCAGTGGTTTTGGAGATCACCGAGGGATTTTACCATTGAATGGAATTGGTAATCAGACCATGGTCACATGATCACATGATTAAGGACTACGATTGAAGACCATGATTGAGGAGATTCTAAGCGTTTTATAAAGGCCCTCCAAGACTCCAAGAGTCCCCCAATTGTACATTTTCTGGAGATTGCAGAGTGGCCTACGGTTTCTCTACAAAAGTAAAGAATCAAATTAAAATTACCGGAAGCCTCTCTAAGTGCAGTCTCGTTTCGTTTCGTTTCTGTGTTTCACTGTGTTTCACTGTGTTTCAGGTAGTCATGGGAACAAGCGGTGGTGCGTTTGACCATTGGATCGAGGCCTTGGTCCATACTCAAACTTGCCTCCATACTCAAACTTACCCCATCACCAAAAAAACAATCCATCCGTGCGCATGGTGGAATCTTCATGCATGAAATTACGCTTAAACACTGCGTATCTGTTTCTCAATGGTACCATGCGCGGATACTTTGGCCAGTCTCAAGTCTCCACCCTTCGTTCTCACAGTCAATCAAGTCCCACCCCACCCTTCGTTCCCACCACAATCAAGTCTTATCCAATCAGATCTTATTATCCAATCAACTCACTGTCAAATCAAAAGACTCTGAGATCTGAGGTAAGCGAACTAGCACTGGGCCAGTGTTGAACAGCAGGAAAGACTGAACAGCACGAAAGACTTCTTCACGAAGCTTCAAGTAATAGAACAAACCATCGCCATTCCTTCTCCAAGCCAGGAAAGGTGAGGCTACAGCGAAATTATTAACAGGTGCGCTTTCAGAAAAGGAAGTCGTCACCATAAAAAGGTGCCCTTCCCGAAAAGGAAGTCGTCACCATAAACAGGTGCTTAACATTGGGATTAATCACACCTGCACGAACTGATTCTTGTTGAACCCATCCACATTATCTGCCGAAATACTTGAGCTCCAAAGGCCGGGCCAAAACGTACCCAATAAAAGAAAAGGCCACATTAAGCTCAAAGGAAATGTCTCCGTCCACTTGTTTGGCAATGACTCCCTGGTACCAAGTTTGGTTCATACTAAGCACCGTGGACACAACGCCCAAGAAAAACCCAAAGACTCCAGCAATTCCAATGGGCAACGTCAGCAAGTCATTGAAATTGGTCACGTCGTACCCACTGAAGCCTTTCCTGTAGATAAAGTGCTCAGCAAGAGTGATGCCAATATAAATCGACACATTATAGCCAACGATACTCAAGAAATTACTCATGGTTTGTTCAAAGAAGTAATAAGCTGGAATCGATAAGGCCAACGACACAAAGTTACCAATGATACACCATCCTAATCTGGGGAACGTGGCCAAAGGGGACCAGATGGCCTGCATAGATAAGGACAACGAATAGGAGCCGGGCAAATTACAAGCAATTGCCGAAAGAGCCAAAACCACAGTACAAAATTTTCCAAACCCATGAAGACTATCTACAACAAGAATCACATTGACCAAACCACCCACGGAATTCTCCTTAAAAGCATTGGACCAATGCGCATCGGAAAAGGTGCCCATTGCACAAGCCGCGCCAAGAATAAACGTGAATATGCAGGGAATACTCATGCCGATAACCATTGAAATTACAATTTTCCAAGGGGCCGTGTCACTAGGCATGTATACAAAGTAATCAGCAGCCGCAGGAGACCAGCCAGCAACAAAGCCAAAAACAGTCGTAATGTAACTCAAGATATTTCCTGCAGTGTTAGGCGCACCACCTTCAGGTTCCCATACAAACTTCTTGGACATGGACAAGCGAGCAATGATCACCAAGTACACGACCAAATTGGGGATCCAAGAATAACGTTCATATGTATGAATAACTGTATATCCGAACAAGGCCAACGTACATGTGATGACCACAAAAATTAAGCACCCAGCCCAAGGAGGTAACGGACCCAAAGAAACGAGCATCTGGACTGCAGGCAAGACATTTACGGCATTCCACCCCACGCATGAAATGACATTAAAGAATGCGAATACCCTTCCCATTATGTTACCAGTGAAATAACGCGACAAAATCTGCTGACGCAAGCCAAATTTGGCTCCGAAAATGGCAA
The DNA here is from genome assembly GCA_002374555.1 of Metschnikowia mauinuiana. Lineage (NCBI taxonomy): Eukaryota > Fungi > Ascomycota > Pichiomycetes > Serinales > Metschnikowiaceae > Metschnikowia > Metschnikowia mauinuiana. Next base: position 165,466 of record NKZY01000861.1, on the reverse strand, counting down.
ACAATCCAACTGGAACAGCACTGATAATAGGGAAGATCACACTGCAAATCACACATGTTTTGAAGTTAAGCCCGAAATAAGTTGGGCCCAACATTCCCGTGCCGAGGGCTGAGATTGCCAAATTAGGTGATAAGAACATGGTCAAGGGTGCAGCCCATGAACCACCTTTTCTCTGGTCCTCAGGAACTCTTTCCACTCCACGAATCTCTGCATGAATCTTAAGTCCTATTCTGTCGATGATGTTGAGCACTGCATCGGGATCATCCTTGCTGCTGGGGTTTTTATGGGCCTCTTGGTCATACGAGAGATCTCGCTGGGATTCGTGGTCCACGTCTTTTTCGGAGAAATTGTGGGTAATCTTTCTAGACATTTTTTTGATTTTGAAAGAGCAAAGGTCAGAATGAGTCGGGGATATAGGCTTATTAGGGCGGGACCCGGTCAACCGAATGCACGTTTAATATTTTTTTTGAATGCCATGTCTACGCAAAGGCACTCTCCTAGAGCCGTGCCAAATCTTACTATGCAGCGCCATGCGATAACAAAGATGAAATGCACCTCTGGCGCGCATAAACTTGACAGCTTAAGATAACCTCGCACAATACTTCAAAGTTACATCTAAAAAAAAATTATCCTCAACCGTATACTTCCGGTTTTTCCCGGTTCCGGATGTTGATGGCTTCAACCGACTGATTCTCGGTGATGGATGTTCCGTCGATCACCTCAATTTTCTCCGTGTAGTGGTTCAACATGGCTCTTAATATGGAGGCGTTTTCCTGAAAAAACTTTTCATAATCGTTGCCGAACTCGTCAAGAGTTTCCTTCATTTCAGCCAAATCCATGCCCATGCACTCCTCTTCCTCCGTAGCCCTCAATTTCAATCCCGGGATTTTGTCAACCATGAAAAGAATGACCAATGTGAACCCGGTTGTCCAGCCCACAATGGCAACCCATGATGCAAATTGGTATCCGATTTGAACAAAGTTCCCGTCAATCCATCCCCCTGCAATTTCAGTAACACCATCGTATCCAGCAACGGTTTTAGTAGCAAAAATCCCAGTCAAGATATCAGCAATGATGCCTCCAAAGCCATGGATCACGCCAGAGTACGAATAATCATCGATCCGCGTCCACTTGTTAAAGTGAATAAGTAACCGGCACAAAATAGCATTGATAATGGAGGTCACGGCTGCAGCCCATGGCCAGTAATAACCACAGGATGGAGTGATATTGACTAACCCAACAATGGATCCCTCACATGCAGCCATCAAGGAGTACCTCCCTGTAATCAACTTGTCAACAATTGTATATGTAAGGGAGGCAAAGGATGACGCAAGAATGGTGTTGAGGAAAATGTAACCTGTTCTGGCATTGACTGATAGCAATGTTCCCGAGTTGAAGCAGAACCAAGCGGCCCAGATCAAGGTCACTCCAATAAATGTAGTTACACTCGAATGGCTTCTTGGATTCTTGGACTTGTGCAAGGATTGATTTCGGGGGCCCAAGTACCATGAGTAACATAACGAAGCAATTCCTGAAGCAATGTGCACGGGGCCACCTCCTGCAAAATCCAATGCACCCAATTTGTAGAGCCATCCATTAAGGCCCCAGACCCAGTATGCCATAGGACAATAGCATACAATCACCCAAATAGCCGCCACGACCATGGAGGGTAAAAAGCGGCCCCGTTCACCAATGGAACCAAGAAAAATTTGCACTGTTGCCACCGGGAAAAATACGTTGAAGCAGAAGTTGATCACTGAAGGAAGGTTCCCGCCCTCCGTCAAAGGCTTGGCTTCGTCGTTATATAAAGCAGCATTATTGAAGTCGCCCATTAACGCCGAAGTGGATATAGGCGACACTGCCAACGAGTATCCCAACAAGTACCATATTATCACCACCAGACTGGTGACCATATAAGTTTGGAAGAGGATCTGCACTATATTCTTCCGCCTCAAGGTGCCGCCATAGAAGAGGCCAATGGCAGGGGTAATTAGGAACACGCCAAACGAACAAAACAAGACGTACACCATATCGACCGGAACTAAGGTTTTGGTCTGCTCCTCAAGCGTGGAAGCATCTCTTGCCTTGAGGAGCATTTCAGCAGAGAACAGGCCCAAACTAGGCATCTCGGAGTTAGTGACTTGTGGGTATAGAAATCAAACGTATAGAATTCGGCCGTGGGGTTTTGGCAGCAAAACCGATTTGGATCTGGTGCTCTTGACCATATGTTTACATCAGCTATATATACTGGCTACGAAGGGTGCATTAGATTACAGTGTGCAGCAAGATGCGCTAAGCGATAAGGAACCCGTGCGATAGGTGCGAAAAGCCTGGCAAAAGCTTGGCGGGTGGTGCGAAAAGAGTGACATGTGGTGGGGTTTATAAGTGGGAGGCCCGCACTTTTTGTCCGCAATGCGCGTTTTTACCCTTTGAGACTGCACGCACAAGCTTATCTAGCCTGCCCCACTGATACGCCCTGTGCATCCATGCATCCCCAGTTTCGAGTCTTCATTGATCTGGAAGGCGATGATTGTGCATTCTTGAAGTTTTTTGGTCGACTGGAATGTCGCCTGCAATGTCGCCTGGAGTGTCAGATCTTTACCTTTGTTTGAAAAAGACGGGCCAAACAAGCCTCACTCCTGGTACTTATTAACCCCATTCCTGGTACTTACTAACTCACAGTGACTTATTAACCCACATTGACTTGTTAACCCACATTGACTTATTTACCCAAATTGACTTGTTAACCCAGACCTTCAGTAAGTATATTGGCATGACTTGCTATGGAAGTTTCAGAGTCATATTACCGGACTGCATTATCATTTCCTTTGGAATATTACCAAGGTGCGTTCCAGTGCCAATTCCGTGAAACGTGCAGTAAGTAGCGCGGGCATTATGGAGATTGATAAGAGATTCAGCCCCATGTTTCAGCAATCTTGAACAAATCGCGCATGTGAGAAAGTTTCTACTCACTATTTTCAGTATCAGTACTACTCATTATTTTCAGTACTACTCATTATTCTCATACTCAGTACTATTTACTATTTTTAGTACTCAGTACTACTGGTCACTTACTGACTACTTACTACTTACTACTTACTACTTACTACTTACTACTTACTACTTACTACTTACTACTTACTACTTACTACTTACTACTACTACTAACTACTACTTACTACTACTTACTACTACTTACTACTACTTACTACTACTTACTACTACTTACTACTACTTACTACTACTTACTACTACTTACTACTACTTACTACTACTTACTACTACTTACTACTACTTACTACTACTTACTACTACTTACTACTACTTACTACTACTTACTACTACTTACTACTACTTACTACTACTTACTACTACTTACTACTACTTACTACTACTTACTACTACTTACTACTACTTACTACTACTTACTACTACTTACTACTACTTACTACTACTTACTACTACTTACTACTACTTACTACTACTTACTACTACTTACTACTACTTACTACTACTTACTACTACTTACTACTACTTACTACTACTTACTACTACTTACTACTACTTACTACTACTTACTACTACTTACTACTACTTACTACTACTTACTACTACTTACTACTACTTACTACTACTTACTACTACTTACTACTACTTACTACTACTTACTACTACTTACTACTACTTACTACTACTTACTACTACTTACTACTACTTACTACTACTTACTACTACTTACTACTGACAACTGACTAGTATTGGCTAGTATTAGTATATCAGGAATAGTATATCAGGAATAGTATTTGAGGAATAGTATATGAATAGTAGAGTGGTATATGAGTATAAGATTAGTGCCCAGCTTTTGACCCACTCTACATTACGCTATCGCACTACCCTCTACACTATACACTATACACTACTCTCTCCACTACACTACTCTCTCCACTACACTCTCCACTCTACACTTCACTTTTTTAAGTGGTCTATATTACTAAAATGAAGCAGCGTTGGAAGATAGCCAGGCTTGTATTAGTCTGAAATTCCTGTCTTGAAGTCAGTACATAGTACTAGTAGAAACAAGACTGTAGACAAGACTGACAAGACTGAGACTAGACTGGACGAGTTCACAATAACACATTGAAAAATAATAACACTAAATTCTAAAACGATATTGTGGTGGTTACTTTATGATATAAATAAAAAAAAAAAAAAAACTATAGTTTGTATAATTCAGATCTAGGTGGTCAGTCTGGTATGTTCATAGTTATTTCCCCACACAACTTACAAAGTGCGAAACTATAGGTCCCAACATAACTTTAAATCCCATGGAAAAATCGAAAAAAGTTCTGAAATTCCCCGTACTCTCAGAACCTAGTCTCCCGACTCCAAGGATCATTTCCAACTATTCAAATACAAATTTGGCCTTGTGGCTGACCAGACGGCCAAATTTGTATGTGAATACTGGTGGCCACGCTTTATCACTGGCCCGCGACCCATCGCACTTGTGTCATCTCATCTCAAGGCACTCTCTCCAAGCTAAATACTCTTAGCCATGACGTCCCAACAACAGGATTTGATCTTCTTCTCGGACAATAGTCTTTTATCGGAAACACACTTTGGTGAAGGAAAACATCTTTCACATGTAATTTCCCACCACGCAGCAACCAAGCCTTCGTGGCTAATCAATGCCTTGATTGAAAACTGCCTCGCCGGCACCGCCAATCTGGTCAATCGAGATGTTGTGGCCATTCCGAACCCAAGGGCTCTGCTTACATACGTATCGTTCGCTTCGCCTCGTGATACCGTTTTTAAGAGTTGTCGGAAACAAGGCCTAGACCTCGATACCTATGAGGAGTTTGAATATATTGACTACTTTACGGGTCTTTTTACCAATCACATCCAAAATCCACTGAACCCATTGTTGGAGGTTACCCGCATGTTTGATGACATAATCAAGAAGCTTGCTCTGTCGAAAAACAAACGTAGAGTGGTGGTGGTGGAGTGTCCCGAATTGCTTCTAGCTGGCACAGGTTTGTCCAGTGATGAGTTGATGCATAACCTTATCAAGGTTAACCGAGAGTGCAATGCATTGTTTGTGCTGGTCAATACAGACTCTTCTATCATAGAAATCAACCATACCATTGCCAGTGATCCAGTTTTCCGCATCACCGACTTCTACGTTAAATTGCACCACATTTCGTCGTTGAACATAAGCATCCTACCTCTTACTACAGGAAAGGCCAAAGACATTACTGGCAGCGTTTGTGTGTCCAAAGGATCGCAGAGCTTGAGTTCCGGACTCAAAGTCTGCGAGAAGGAGTATGTATACCATGTGTCCAAAGAAGCTAGTGTCAAACTATACTTTCGATGAGGACTTCCGGTTCGGCCCGGAGTTGCCGGCTTCCTTCTTCTTGTGCACGGTGTATAGATCATCCAATGCAAACTCAATGGCACACCGCGACCAGATTATGGGGAACAACGGCCACACTGACCTTTCGCCCACCAAGATCCAGTAGGGGATGTTCTCCATTGTCTTATGCACATCGAAAACCCGTCCGAAATCTCGCACCAAGTACCGGAGTTCGGGCACAACTGTGATTTCACGAAGGCCGGTGGTCATTTGAGCATTTGTGGGCTTTTCGTCGATACAGAGCCGCTTGACAAAATCTGGCAATAATCCAAGTTTGTTCATGACCTCAAGCCTGAACTGGATCTCCATACCTAAGACGCTTTTTAAATGCTTGATGTAATTCAGGCCCGTTTCTTTTGGAAGCAGCTTGCTCAAAGGTTTGGAGACTTTCATCTTTTTGGTGTCGTCCTTCACCTTGACCATTTTAATTCTGGGCGTCTTGCTGCTTGGGGTTTCGGGGTTCTCTTCTCCATCGTCATCGGGCACCTTGATTTTGCCATAAGAGATCTGGTGTTTCAAATCATTGTTTATCAATGGGGCCAAGTAAGGCCGGGCCAAGCTATTGATGAAGTGGTTGACGTTGAAGAGCTCGGTCAATCTAGTATAAGGCGAGTTTGTCTCTGAGAATTTCACCGACGACGCATGGGTGGAAGATGAATTCGACCGGAAGTATTGGTGCAGGTAGCTTGCATCTTGTGGTTTCGAGAACTTGATTTGTAAGTTGGGCTCCACCGGGACTATATCGCCAGTGAAGTCCTTCACGTACAACTGCACCTCATCCGACAAGACGCCAGTGCCTATGGAGGCATAGATGGCCGTCCAAATGATGACATTGGGAGCAGTGATGTAGTTGAGAAGCGGAGGGATGACCAGATGCGAAGGGTGGACCACAATGTTCAATATCCTCCGCGTCTTCAAGTACGCTTCTTCAAAGGTCAAGTCGCCAATAGTATCTCGGACAAACTTCAAGAAGATGAGAATATCCTGCGAATAACCCTTCCTCACCACGTTTTCAATGACATTGCCATATCTTTCATCGACATCATGGTTTAGCTGGTCGATGTCGCCCATGACGTCAGTGATGCTCAAAAGAACAGGCACCAAGTCCTTCTCGGGCAAAGTACAGACCAAAGACGCCACCGCTGCGCCAATAGCACTGCCTCCAATGATTCTGGGTAGCAAGCCTTTGAAAAAAAGAGCTCTGACCACCCCCAAGTGGCAGATACCAAAGAGCGAACCGCCCTGGAGAATGAGAGCCGTGCAGCCGAAACTTTGGCGGGCATCATGGAAGAAATTGATTTTCAACTGGCGGCTATTCATGATATAGTGGTCGTCGGGATCGGAAGTAATGCTCTGGTGCAAGTAGTTCAAGCAATCGAGCACCTCCAAGATGTACTGCTGGATATGGAACTTGGTGCCCAAATAAGCCTTGGTGTACAACTTCTTCTGGGCGATTCCAGCAAAGTTGCGGATAAGCCCCGAGCGCAAGAGCGACATCACCAGGCGCTCGTCGCCCGCCAACCGGGCCTCCTTCAACGAGTTCATGCGGTCGTTGATGAGGATATAATCATAGTGATGGGACACAAAGTTCTGTCTCCACAAGTCCATGTTGGTCAAGCGGTCGATCTCGCCAACGGTATCCCTGAACTCCAGGTACGTCTGGACATTTGCAAGCAGGTTGACGGCCTCCTTAAGCTTATCTTTGCGAGTGTGCATGGAGTAGAGCTTCCGGAACCAGAACATCCAGATATCTAGGATGAAGTCCATGAGGAGCCACACAAACGGCGGCGTATGGTTGACGATGAATGTGGCAACCGGTAGAAGGAAGATTCCGGCTAGCGTTCGGATCATAGCGGGACGAGTGAAGTAAAGTAGTACTAGCTAGTGTGAGATCTCTCTGCATGTGAAAGGCCGCGCTCTGCTCACACCCCACACCAAACTTTGCCATAGAAAGTCTAGTACACCCTAAGATCCGAACCCACAATACATCCAGATGAACCTCTAAAATTTAGTATAGTATAGTATAGTGTCATTGTGGTATAGTTTAGTGTTATTGTATTATATTGTAGTATTGTATTATATTATTATTGTGTAGTATAGTATTGTAGTATACATACGGATAGTATTAGTGTAGTATGATGACAAGAGAGGAAGCAATTTGGCCTTTTCTAATATAGGCATATACTTGAGTAAAAAGCGATGAATAAATTTTGTTTTGAAAAAAAGAGAAAATCGCGAAAATCCCAAAAATCGAGATTCTCATTCTCATACCTGAAACATCTCCATTTCATACTCTTTACTGTAGTGGCCGACCATCTTAGGTCTGATCTTAACGGTGTTGAACACCTTACCGTTGTAAACACCAAAACCAAAAAACCGATCATCCAAAAAACCGATCATCTCTGGGTCAATGTTTATGTTTCTCAAGTGGCTCTTGACCATAGCACGCTTCTTATTATCCCTCATATTTGATACCATAACCCCTTTCGCTTTGTCTAGTTCTCTATCTTTGAATTCGTGTATCTCTATCTCTATATCCATCTCTATATCCATCTCTATTTCTATATCTATTTCTTTAAACACCTCTTTTTCTTCATATCTAGACCTCTTTTTCTCTATCTCTATCTCTATCTCCATCTATGTCTATATCTCCATCTATGTCTATATCTATATCTATATCTATATCTATATCTATATCTATGTTGAGGGAAGAAAAAAAAAATTAAAGATGTATTTCACGTGGAGTGGCAAACGGCTTGTTGTGTGCTACAATGAAGGTAGTGCAAACTTTACATGGGATTCATGTGGACCGATAAGAATGCTTACGCATGACCACATGAGTCATTTGAACATATTATGGGTAACGGTGGTTGAGTGAGTTAGTATGAGTTAGTATGAGTTAGTATGAGTGGATGAAAAAGAAGTCATGTGTAGATATGACTAAAACCCACTGCTGCCTAAGCTTCATAGAAACCAGTCAGTCACTGATGCTCCATAAACCCGCTCTGAATACATACTTATCTCATTACTCCGATTTATAATATCATTTCTTTTATATCATTATTATCGTTCCATTGTGAGAAAATGGTAATGTCCGGAAACTGACTCCTTTGTATTGATGGGTTTTTCGTAGTACAGTATAATAGTATAGTATAAGAGTATAGTATTGTAGAATAGTAAGTATAATAGTACAGTATTGTAGAATAGTATAGTCAAGACATAATTTTTTTTTTTTTTTTTTTTTGTTTTTTTTTTTTTTTTCAATAATTTTTTTTTTTTTTTTTTTTTGGTAATTTCTTGATATTTCAATAATTGACTTTACTTCACTTTGAGAGACGGAATGATCCCCTTAAAATTGATCTCCTAGTTCAGATTCAGATTCAGAAAAGAATCTTAGGGTGTACTTGCGACTCTTGGCATTTCGCAGCTAAAGTGACACTTTTTTTTACATTTAATCCCAGGGCTTTCATACCATGGCCTCACACACTGCATTGAGTGTTTTTTTAAAATAACTTTGAGCCGAGTAGAATTATTCTGGCAAAAAAAAAAAAAAAAATAAAAAGAAACTTTAATTCACAAGACTGGGAATTTTTCCAGAAGTCCAGAAATCCAGAAGTGTTTCAAGAGGGAACTCGTTGGCTAAGGTGATGAGTCCAAGTACACAGGACTGAAACTCTGAGATGTGCGCGCAAGGTGGACTTTAAGGCTAAACCTCTAATCGAACATCCATTCATTTAAGCTGACCACTATCTGACTACTTATTTTGGCAATCCCCTCCAGACTATTACTGTATAGTATAGTATTACTGTATAGAATAGTAATATATTATAGTATAGTATTACTGTATAGAATAGTAATATATTATAGTATAGTATTACTGTATAGAATAGTAATATATTATAGTATAGTATTACTGTATAGAATAGTAATATATTATAGTATAGTATTACTGTATAGAATAGTAATATATTATAGTATAGTATTACTGTATAGAATAGTAATATATTATAGTATAGTATTACTGTATAGAATAGTAATATATTATAGTATAGTATTACTGTATAGAATAGTAATATATTATAGTATAGTATTACTGTATAGAATAGTAATATATTATAGTATAGTATTACTGTATAGAATAGTAATATATTATAGTATAGTATTACTGTATAGAATAGTAATATATTATAGTATAGTATTACTGTATAGAATAGTAATATATTATAGTATAGTATTACTGTATAGAATAGTAATATATTATAGTATAGTATTACTGTATAGAATAGTAATATATTATAGTATAGTATTACTGTATAGAATAGTAATATATTATAGTATAGTATTACTGTATAGAATAGTAATATATTATAGTATAGTATTACTGTATAGAATAGTAATATATTATAGTATAGTATTACTGTATAGAATAGTAATATATTATAGTATAGTATTACTGTATAGAATAGTAATATATTATAGTATAGTATTACTGTATAGAATAGTAATATATTATAGTATAGTATTACAGTATAGTGTAGTATTATGGTATAGTATTATAGTATTATAGTATTATAGTATTACAGTATTACAGTATAGTATAGTATTATGGTGTATTATATTGGTGAAGCTTGATGGGGGGTGCGCGCACGTGACCAAAAATTTTATATCTCATCACCAGCTCTGCGCTCTTCTCCAACACCATGTCGTCCGTTAGACCTAGAGTACAGGAGGTCAAGAACCCGGTGTTGCCCGGCAAGTTATCGGCCGAGCAGCAGTACTGGAAAGGCTATGTCAATCCTCAGCTCGTCAAGGAGAACTTCCCCATCAACCACATCCACTTCAACCCCGCCTCCCCTCACGATTTCGCCGTCACCTCCTCCACACGAATCCAGGTGTTTTCCTCCAAAACAAGACAGGTGATCAAGACCTTTTCCAGATTCTCCGACACAGTTTTCTCCGGAGAGTACCGGTTTGACGGAAAACTTCTTGCTGCCGCCGATGCGCTGGGCCTCGTGTCCATTTTCGATGCCTACCAGCCCCGAAGCATCTTGGTCAACATCAACCCATCAACGCACCCAACGCACGTGGCCAAGTTCCACCCTACCATTGGAAACCAGCTTGTGACCGGCTCGGACGACCGGTCGCTCCGAATCTATGACATTTCTCAATCGGCCCTGGGCCCCATTGCGCACTTCGATGAGTCTTTCCATGGCGATTATATCCGGTGCGTCAACTTCATCCCTGGGAACCCCAACTTAATTACTACGGGATGTTACGATGGAGTGGTGCGTCTCTTTGATACCAGACTGCCGCTGCTCGTGGCCAAGTTCAACCAGGACAACCCGGTGGAGGATGTGTTGGCCCTTTCACCTACTACTCTCGTTTCTGCAGGAGGCCCTCAGGTCAAGGTGTGGGACTTGTCTAGAGGTTCGAAGATCCATGAGTTCCACAACTTTACCAAGACGGCTACCACCTTACACAATACCGGAGACCGTGGGTTGCTTGTAGGCTCGTTGGATGGTCACGTGAAGGTGTTTGACTATACCACGACCAACTGGGACGTCAAGTTCGGCTGGAAGTTCGGCTCGGGAGGTGTCTTGTGCTCTGCCGTGTCGCCCAACGCCAAGCACTTTGTCACCGGCTTGAGTTCCGGCTTGCTTGCCATCCGAACACGCAAAATGGAGTCCAAGGCCCCGGAAAAGAAACAAGCTCGTACCAGTGCCTACGCCAGAATCACCAAGGGAGCAGACTACATGGGAGAAGAGGAAACTCAGATTGTCAATTCGACGTCGTCCAGCAGCAAGAGACTTAAGCAATTCGAAAGACACTTGAATGCGTTCAAATGGGCCGAGGCTCTAGATAGTGCGGTGTCCAGCCGATTGCCCAAAGAGCAGACGGTCACGCTACTTAATGAGTTGAAGAAACGAGGCAAAATCAGAATCGCCTTATATGGCCGAGACGAGGTTTCACTCATGCCCATTCTCCAGTGGCTCATCCGGAACTTGGACGATGTGCATTCCTTTAACATTGTGTGTGACTTTATTGCGGTGATTCTTGAGATGTACGGCAACTTGATGGATAAGAGTGTGGCGCTTGAAGAGGCCTTTGGAACGCTCACCAAGAGAATCCAGGTGGAGGTCAAGAAGTGTAGAGAGGCCAATGAGATCAGCGGCATGTTGGAGTTGTTGGCAGTTTAGACGGATTTTGCATATACTGAGCCACGGTTCTTTTTTATATACATAGCTAAGGTAGCGGGTTGAGCTAAAGGTGGGTTGTAGTGTCCAGAATGTCTTCACCACCGGTTTCTCTTTTTTCTTTTCTTCTTCAGCTTCTTGGCCTCAGCCACTTGTTTGCATTGGCTGGAACAGTACCACTTCTGCTTGCTGACCTTCATGGCATCGGCCCGACTGAGACCCACACACTTATAGTGGAACCACTCTCCATTCTTGCACTTGTCGTTATCGCAACCAATCATATTACCGAAAGACGGCTGGTTACAGAAACAGTATTTTTCCACCTCTGCCTCTATAGCAGGTGCCTGTGCAGGAACCTTCCCACCAGACACCCCAGACACCCCAGAAACAGCAGGAACAGCAGGAACAGCAGGAACAGCAGGAACAGCACTTGAAGTTGTTGAGGTGGAGGTGGAGGAGGTTGAAGTAGTTGAAGTGGAGGAGGTTGAAGTGGTATTGTTCTTTAAAGAGTCCTGTACCTTAACCAATGGCCTAGAGGCTCGACGCCTCAGATCAGTCTTTATAGTCTTTGGTTTCACCACTCTTCGTTCCGCATTCTTCACCGGAGGGTCCTGGTCCTTCTTTTTCGAGAGATTCAAAATGATGCGAATCCCCGTGGCCCCGCCCTGCGCCCGTTTAATTATCACTTTCCCCAGTTCTTTCAATACTCTTTCCTGAAGAGCCTCCACGCGGGAAGTTAGGGGGTGTTTCTCGTAATGTTCCTTGAGTTGCCGCCGAAGAACATTTTGCCGCCCGCCGTCCTGCGGTTTCCGGTTGATTTCGGTTTCGAGCTGGTCCAAGCTGTGTTTAAGCGTGGAATGGTGTGTTTTCAATTGTTCATGGAGACTCTGGAGCTCCGCGACACTCTCTCGGTTGGCCTGACGTATGGAATTGCGACACGCGGGAAAAACCTGGGCGATTTCCGCCTCCGCCACTGACGACGCCAGAACCGCTTGCTGATAGGGGTATTTCTGGAAAAGCTCATGGAGCTTGTGCTTTTCCTTTTCGGCTGTGATGTTACAGCTCTGCACCACCCAAAGCGATCGCACAATGTCACAGGGTAGATGATCGAGAGTTGATAGAAAAGTACTGGACACCGAGCTGGAACTCTGCACCACCGTGGTCAAAGTAGACATATGGGTTTTAAGTTATTGGGTAGGATTCTTGTTATTGGGTCGGGATGGTAGGGATTGTAGGGATTGTAGGGATTGGGAAAGGAGTGTGGAGTAGGGTTGGATATGAATTGAGTATGGATGGGTTTATTCGCGGTCGGTTTCCATCGCGCCGCGCGCCTGCATATAACGGGAGAGATGTCATCACTTACTACTTCACCCCAAAAACTACTACTAAAATCTACTACTAATGTCTACTATATCGTTTGTTGTATCATACATTCATAGCTATAATACGTGGAAGTTAGAGAACAGGATTTACTCCAAGTCCTTCTTGAGGGTACCCATGAAAGCTCTCTTCTCAGCAGGGGTCTGGAATCTACCCTTACCGAACTTAGAGGCAGTGTCAATCCATTTCAAGTTGACCTTCTCCAAAGCTCTTCTGGAGGTGTCAACGTACAAGGACTTTCTCAAGGTAACAACTCTCTTTCTGGTACCTGGGATACAACCCTTCAACAACACAAAGTCGTTGTTGACGTTACCGTAGAAAACGAATCCACCCAATGGGTTGATGGTCTTCTTGGTTCTGTCAAACTCGGTAGCACCGTTGGCCTCGTCAGCACCAGATCCAACTCTGTAGACCTTGTGGTTGATGGAGGTTCTGTGGTGGTAACCGTTTTGACCAGCTCTGGCAACAGTCCAGTTAACGTTGGCTGGGTGCCAAGCACCAATACAAGCAACCTTTCTCAAACCTCTGTGGGTCTTTCTTGGCAACTTCTTGGTTCCCCATCTGTGGGTAACACCCTCGAAACCGTGACCCTTGGTGACGGCAACGACATCGATCATCTCGTTTTGCTCGAAAACAGAGTCAACAGAGACGGTCTTCTCAAAGTGCTCCTTAGCCCAGTTGACCTTGTCCTCAACGGAACCACCGTTGATTTGGATCTCAGCCAAGTGTGCCTTCTTTTGGACCAATGGGGTGTTCTTGACCTGGGTGTGGACCAAGACTCTGACAACAGAGGCGTACTTGGTGATCTTGGCGAGCTCGCGGTTGATCTCGTTAGCACCGTCAGCGTACTTGGCGGAGTACTTGGTGAAAGCCTTCTTCTTAGACTTGTACCAGTTCTTGTAGAATCTTCTCTTGACTTCCTCGGAAAGGTGCTCAGCCCAGACGGTGGTCAAGGATCTCAAACCTCTTGGAGTTTCAACGTAACCGACAACACCAACGACAACCATTGGTGGGGTGTCAACGACGGTGGCAGCCTCGACGATCTCACGCTTGTGCATCTTAGAACCTGGTCTGTCCAAGTCTCTGACGATGGTGGTCATACCAGCCTTGTAACCGAGGAAAGCGGTCAAAGCAACTGGCTTAGACTTGATGTCCTTAGGGAAGGACTTGACCTTACCTCTTTGAGAGGAGGCTCTCTTTCTTGGGAGGAAACCCAAGGAACCGTGTCTTGGTTGTTCGAACTTTCTGTGAGACATGTTACGTTGAATGAAGTAGAGAAGAAAGAATTTTTCAGGGAAAATTTTTTTTATAGCGTGCGACTGCTCGCTGCGCTGCCGGGTAACATCGCGTTATATACAGGAATGGCGCGTTCTTCGATGCCCCCCCCCCTGCGAGATGCGACTGGATGCAAAACCTCTTCAAAAATGAGCATGCGTATACCAGAACAGCATACTTGAACAGCGTACTTGAACAGACGGACTTGAATCAAAAGTTTCGATGACAAAAAATTAGATTGTGTCGAGTGTTTATGTGCAGGATACAAATATATCAAACGGTGTTCTATACAGGACCAGACACCCACAGAGGGCCAGTTTTTAAGCTATGGAAAACACCCTCCACCAAATACCAACCCTAGCTTATTCTTAAACAAGAGGATTTTATTAATGCATAATGATTGACCATTAGTCGCGTTATGAGTATCGCACGACCTTTCTTATAGATTCTGGTAGAACCGTCACATTCAAGAGCTCCCACCAATTTACCACTTAGCGTCGTTCCCAATTACCCCTAGTATCCCACCAGCATCCTACTATATCCTACTATACCGTACCTTGTATTGTGCCTTAAATGATAATTATGTGATAGGAACAGTACTGATACTAGATGCAGGACACACACCAGAATTCACCATCCCAATATTAAGACTATTCCGAGGGTGTCCATTTGAACATGTGAGTGAAAACGACAAAATGAGTGAGCGAGAGTGTTTTTAAAATATTTTGATTTGAATTGGGGAAGATTCCGGGGTCTTTAATGCTCATGTATTAAGTAAAATAGAAATTTAGTGTTTTTTTGAAAAAGGCACGCTATATGCACTCTGGACGGTATCCTCAAGTCAACTACTCCAAGGTCTCCCCGAGTCCAAAATAAAATTATTAGAATGTAAAAAGAAGAAGACTAGAATTGAAAAATTAGAGTAGAATAGTAGAAAGAAGCAAAGCAAAGAAGAAAAGAAAAGAAGTAAATGAGTAAATGAGCAGATAAGCAAAGGACAGAAATTGGACAAATTAGACAAATTAGACAAAAACACGCCAAACACGCCAAATACGCCAAATACGCCAAAGACAGCGTATCATGACTTCTAGACCAAAGGAAAAACATCTTGACTGAGCTTCTAGGGAAATAATTATAACTCGTAAATCCACTCCTTGATTGCCTGGAAAGTCCAGGTGAAATAATGATGTACAATAGGAACTACGGCCTGGAATTCCTAGTGTTTTATTTGGAAAGAACACGGCAGAATAGTACACCATGTCATCTCCAATTGTTCAAAGACACCTGCACATTGTTCTTGTTCTAAAGACACCTGCACACTATTCTTGCTGGGTGTGTGGTTGATTATAGGAACAAGAGGCATATATAACAGAGATGTACTGGCCTGAGGGCTGTCGATCAAATTGACAATGGGAAATATGTAAATGTGGGAAAGGGGAAATAAGCGTAAATCAGTGGAAGGGGAAAGCGTAAATCAGGGTCTGTGGAATTCTTAAGTTGGCGCACGTGACAGAATTTAGCCGAGAGTGCATGTACGAGGAAGTAGAATTTTCTATTGTCAAACGTTGAGATTGGAAAGTATTGGTTAGTAGAAGATGTTTACGTCATCACGAATATGCCAAAGGGCGAGGCAATTGCCGGAGGGCGAGGCGATTGTTCTTTGGACGGACGAGATCCGAGGGTGTATCAGTTCCGGGGCTTGTATCCAGTTCCGGGGCTTATATCCAGTTCCGACCTATTAACTCAGGTCAATTCATCTGGACCGCCAAAAAAGATATTTGAAATTTAAAAAGATTGGAAACCTCTCGCCAATTCCGTGGTACTCACATTCTCTCTACAACCCAATAACTCTCAGGGTTGCTCCGTTAGAATACGAACACGTATTCGGACGTGCATGTCACGTGACACCCCCCCGAGGTTCCACATTCTTTTGGTGCGCAACGTCTCTGCCGCCACACAATGTGGACCACTGCACCGCAATCCACCTTATTGCTTCCGCTCCACCAATTGACTAAACCTTATTCACCCTCTATAATTAATCTCTATACACTCCCATAATTAACCTCCATTCATGACTTCTATAATTAACCTTTATCAACCAGGTCCATTGAAAAAGCTCGGATCCTTGTAGAAGCCTCACTAATTATAGTACCTAACTACCAGGGTATTCCATGCCTCGGCGTGCGTCGGTAGATCCCACTCGGCCACTGTTTTCCGCCAAGTTCCATTGGATTGAGCGACTTCAAGAAAAAACAAAAAATGAAAAATAATAATCACCTAAGCCACCCATTCGGGTGTTTGTCGTCAAAGTCGTGCGAAGGCCCAATCAGCCAATTGACCTTCCATGATGTTCTTCCCGAAATTCCGTCTCCAAAGTGTTCGTGTGGTTGTGTGTGGCCAAGCGGGAACCCTCACGAGATGCGTCCTGCACTGCCCACGCTTACGCATCTGCAGGGGCGCCGTCTCGAGTGCGGCCACCCACATTTACTTAATCGAGCGAGGTTTGTCATCGTTAAGGCATGTGAGCCGCACGCGGTGCGGCGGCTCCACTTTTGCGGCGGCCCAACCTTGCGGCGCAGTGCGGCTTACTGATGACTCGGGTAGCCCATGCCGCGCAAAGGGGCCACATTTCTAATAGATGACAAATGGCTGTGAAGTATAAAGAGCCCTTGGCCGGCCCCGTTTTCTCTAATATCATCATCAATCTTTCCCAACACTTTCAATCAATCTTCTATTATCTCAATCACAATGTCTAAGCTTTCTGTCGCAGTTATTGGCCTTAACGGTAACTTGGGTGCCCCAACCATTGAGGCTTTCAAGAACCCAAAATTGAATGCCAACATTGCTTTCCCCGTGTTGGCACTTACCCGTGACGCCGCTACCAAACAATCCGACGAAACCATCAAGTATGTTACTGCTGACGTTGTTGGCAAGAAGGATGACGCCATCAAGCAATTGGAGGGCATTGACGTGATTATCTCGCTTTTGCACCCAACTCCAGAGATCCTTGCAGTCCTCGAGGAGGTTGTGGTGCTGGTCAAGCCTAAGCTTTACATTCCATCGCAATTCGGCTGTGAAATTCCTGCTGCTGACAAGATTCTCCCAACGTTCATTGGCTTCAAGACCAAGCACTCTCAGCAGGTGAGAGATGCTGGTGTCAAGGTGGTTGACATTGTCACGTCCTTCTTTGCCGGAGGCCCATGGTTGTACGAGATTGTTGGTCATGTTGGTGTTGACCCTCAATCCAAGTCTGTCACCTACCTCGGTGCCCCAGAGACTCCTCTCTCGTTCACCAACTTGAAGGATATTGGAAGAGTGGTTGTCTCGGTTGCCTCCAAGGCCAACCAGGATCTCCCAGATCAAATTAAGGTTCAATCCGGCAAGATCACCCAGGGTGACGTGGCCAAGAGATACGAGGAGTCCCACAATGTCAAGTTGACTGTCAAGGATGTGATTGCTAAGGAGGAGGTGTTGAAGCAAGCACAAGCTGAATGGGACGGAAAGGACTACAGCAAGTTCCTCTACTGGTTGAACGTCGTTGTCTCTCAAGGCGAGGATAACGGTGCTTCCTTCAGCACCACCCAAAACGAGCTTGTCAACCCAGGCGAGTCCTTGTGGAAGTGGGAGAAGTTCTAAACCTAGAATGCACTGATGGCAACAAAATAGTCAATACAAGATCAACTAGTACAAATTACCAAGGCTGAGCATTATAAATAGACCAAGTTCTTAAAATGTCATGTAGTGAATTAAACATGGACCGGAGACTCAATCATCCGAGTCCAGGAAAGCACATTGGCGCATGTCTAGAATTTCTTAAAGGCTCTCTTCAACGCCAAGCGGGCATCCCCCTCGTCCACACCAAAATCACCGCCTCCGCCCACGCCAGGGTCCACCAAGTCCGCCGTATTTATACCCGTTTCTACCACCTCAGGCTTGCGCGTGCGATGCTCTTCTTGTCCACCTGCAAAATGCTGCGGAGAGTGTAGGTACCTCACCTGCGGAGATGAGCCCTGCTTGATTAATGGCGAGTTGATGTTCATCATGGAGTACATCATGGAGTTGAACTGCGGCGTCAAATTGAACGCCATGTTGTAGTGGTCCAAGCCCGAGTCCGTTCGGGGCGTGGCACAGTCCTTTTGCATTGGGGTTTGGGGCACAATGAACTTATCTCCTGGAGCCTGCTCGTAGCCTGCATCTGAGATCGACAGAGCCAGCGTGCCCAAGATGGAGCCTGTATCCAAGGACATGCAAGAATCGGCACTCAGCGATACGATGGAAGCCCGGGGCCGGAGGGGGTTTGGGTTTGGGTTTGAGCCGGTGGAGGAGGTGACGGAGGAGGTGACGGAGGAGGTGGTGGAGATTTGTTCCTGGTCATCGTATTTCAGTGCGAGCGCAGCTCGGCCACCATCGTCCACCGTCAACTTGAACGAAAAAAGATTGTCTTCGATGAAAGAGATATTGTGGGGGTTTCTCTTTTCAGGGAAATGTTTTTCCTTGGAAAAATACCCCGGCTGGTTCTGGAGAGGCAGCGACTTAAGGATCCGCGACCTCTTGTCACTATACCGCAGTTCCTTTAAGTCCGGGCTCATGCGAAGACTGGGTTTCAAGGCACTATTCGGGGGCGAGTTCAAGTACGATGGCGGCGAGGCCTCGTCGCTGGTGATCAACGAGAGCTTATTGAGCGTGGCCGGCGTAAGGCCCATGTAGTGTTTCAGTTTCTGAGAACTGGCCAAATTCGAAAGGTTCTCCCAAGAGGGCGAGTCCAAGGAGGGGGTGGAAACAGAGCTATTCTTGCGGGCTTTTTTCCGGGAACACGGCGGCGTCACCTTCATCAACGGCGTGAAAGTATCGGGTTCGCCCATCTGCATGATCATGTTGGAGTTCAACTCTGCGCTGGGGCTGGTGGACTCGGGAAACGCCCGGAATTGCATGGTGAACGACGGGTAGTTGCCATCGTCTTTATTCAGCTTGGCGGGTCTGCCCCGTTTCCGTTTCACCGGGGGGTCGGTGTGTTCCGAGTGTAAAAGGGACATGGGAGGAAAGCTGACGAGCACTTTGAAAAAGAGGAAATAGGCGAGATTTATTAATAGATCCCGGACGGGGTTAAGGCAAGACGGGGGAAGGAGAAAAGAAGGGGTGGTGATGGGTTAAGAAGCCAGGGAAGAATCGGGGGTGGTGGGATGGAAACCAAAGTGCGGTTTGGGAATTCAAGGCGGCCTGATGAAATGAAGCGGTTTATTACCTTGGGATTCCCACGTACATGATCGGCATGTGTGCAGTGGGATTCTGACCTGCGTATACGCATCAAGACAGCGAGAATCATGCCACCATACATGAGGAACAGACGCTTGGCCGTAAAGAAACCACGACGCCGTTGGCCGTTCCACGCTTGATCTGATAAATACTCTTGATCTACGCCGTTTGTACGGTTGTAAATGTGGCCGTGGGCGGTGGTGGTGTAGAGAAAAGTGTTTTTGGCGAGAGAGGTGCGTTATGCGGATGAAGAGAAAGGGGGAATGAATCCGGGGCCCGCCAGCGGATTTGTCCTTTTACAAAAGCCCCTTTGGGATTCCACTTCCACCCATAACTCATCCAACTACCTTGACAAGTGCTAAGAAAGTCCAGAAAGTCCAGAAAGTCCAGAAAGTCCAGAAAGTCCCAAGAAAAGGGCGGTCCAACGGGCGAGTCGAGTGCCGGGCCCATCTGCATAATGCGTCGGTCCATGCGAGTAATAAACACCCAAAGCGGAATTTTTTTTGCGCGGGCCCTATCGAAGAGCAAAACACTCACGCGGCCCTGGCCTTTTTTCCTGCACGTTTGCAGCACCCATTCCATCGGTCTGCACTAATAGAATCGGGCATCTATCCAAAAGATCCCAGTTCTTCTTGCTTATGTAATCATCAAGTCAAAAAAGAGAAAAAAAAAAAAATAACTACCAGAATTGAAGAGCAATAGGTCTCAGAATTGAAGAACAACTACCAGAAGAACAACTACCAGAACAGGGGATTTAGGTTCCCGAGGAGGGTCTGGAATTGTCTTAGTGACTGTAGCCAGCGTAACAAGTACACGCTAAGAAATAGTCAATGAACATTTTTCCTGGCGTGTTATGACGTGCTCGGGCCTTATTCATTGTGGCTTTTGATGTGCTGCAAAGAGGTTTCGAGATGCATTGTTTCACGGTCCTCTTAGGCTTGGCCGAGACCGTAAAGGCCTCCATTCTCAAGGTGACAGTCCATTCTTAAATGACAGTCCATTCTTGAGATGTCCTTCTTTTTTAAGGTGACATTATGTGCAGTGAATTTTAGGAATCTCCACCGAAAAGGTCTAACAGTTTTAAAGTAGGTTGATTAAGTAGGTGGAGAGAGTATATAGAGGAGAGAGTAGTGTAGTGTGCAGTACATTGATAGTAGAGAGGAGTATGTCGAATTAGTAAAGGAGTGAGGAATGAGGAATGAGGAATTGGAATTGGAATTGGAATTAAAGATGGAGGAATTCAAGAGATAGAGAATTTGGAATTGGAATTAAAGGAATGAGGAATGAGAAATTAGAGATGGAGGAATTGGGGGAATCTCTCTGGTGTACGGATGTGGAAGCCTGGGTGTGGCAGGATAAAGTCGCGCCGCGTCAAGCCACTTAAAAGTGACAGGTGGTGAAATGAGCAGACAATAAAGCATTGAGTATCGGGGCGAGCTTCACCATGAACAAAAAATTAGTATAAATTATTACACCTGCTTTATAGGATTCTGCCGGAACCACTGGACTTTGGTGGCGCACCACTCCACTGGCGCACTTAAAAACTTAGCCTAGAACATGGTAGTCTTTACTGGTAGTCTTTACTGTCTTTTCTGGTATGGATTATGAATAAAACTTGTTCAATAAAAGGTTTTTAAATTTTATATCAAAATAATGTCGAGTATAAAAGAGCATGAAGATGGTGAGCTCAGTGAGCATCAGTGAGCATTAGTGAGCACCAGAGCATGAGCATATAATGGGTGCGGCAGCTGGTGAGGTATTGGCGAAATTGAAACGCGCATCTACGACTTAGTGGGAACATGGTATTGTAAGTGGTAGAGTAGCCTTGTTGTTACGATTCATTGAGATTTCCAATGTTCGAAGATTTGCTTTGGCGTGAAACGTTAGAGTGCGATTGGGGGAAGTAATAGGGGGGAGAGGTTGGATTGAGAACAGGTCTTCGCACTGTATAAAGTCAGCTTGTACTAATTCATATTCGTTTTTGTACTAATTAATATATTCGTATACTTTTACTAAATAATATATTCGTTTTTGTATTACACTTAAGAGGGATTTGAAGGAACTATAGCGACTAGATCCTTAATCCTAGAACTCATGGAATTAGTCCTAACAATTTTTTTTCTAGCTAGTACTAGACTAGTACTAGAAACACGATTTAGCACGTGAGTGAGCTGAAGTGAAGTGAAGTTTCACCTTAAAAGCAGGGAAAGGGTCCTCCTAGTTATATATATATATATAAATATTATATAAATAATCCAGGCCATACCGCTGCTATGTACAGGATCCCACACATATGCAGGATTCTATTTATCTGCAGGATTGCCTGGGGTCGGTATTCTGGTCCCCAGCCATTTTCTGCCAAATCAAATGGTGGTTTGTAGTACCCTATACATTGGAATATACATTCTGTAAAGTTTCAGCCCATTTCCAATCGGTGTGTTTCTAGAACAATACCCTTTTTCTCGTGCACTGCTGCATGTCCTGCACCAAGTCCACCATGGCCTCCCATCTCTCCATCTCTCCATCTCTCCATATCTACATCTATTTCTAAATCTATTTCTACATATATTTCTACATCTATTTCTACATCGCAAGAGTATATAGAACTTGCAGATTTATCTGATTAGACGAATCTAACTGACGTACGTTATAGTCTAGTGCATCAGCTCATCGTCACCCAGGGCTCAAAACACCCACGATCCAGCACCAAATCAAGCAAACTACCTATTGATGAAGTCAAATTCTAGGGTGTACTATAAAAAGCTAGTGATCGTAAATCACCGAATCAATTTTACTTTTTTTTTTTTTTTTCTGATGGTTTAGCGTACTTAGCACTCCCAGGGTCATGCTCGTTGTTTGGTTCCTCTGGCCTTTATTGAAGGTTAGACTTGATTTCGACCCCGGGTTATATGCAGTGCCTGCCATCGACAAGAAGCAAAGTATAAACCGATTTCTCGACTATATTTATTTTCGTGTTTTTAGCCAAGATTAAATTATTAAATCACGTGCACCTGATTCCAGGTACCGTCCACTCCCAGGTACCGTCCACTGCCACCTGCGCACTGTTGGAGAACCAAATGGACTGCGACCTCTACAGCCCGATTCGTCCAAAAAAAAAAAAAAAAAAAAAAAAAGGAATATATATATATATATAAGATTCGTGCATTGTTACATGTTCAAAAAATTTATTAAAAGTTGATTATTGTCAAACCCACTTACTAATTATATATAACTTAATTCCCCGAAGAATAAAATTCGTTTAAATCGAATAGATTTTGTTCACTTGATTAAGATTTGAAACATACATTTAATCGTCTAGGGTGTTTCCTTCTCGACCTATTACCTTATGGCATCTTAGGGTGTACTGGTCTATCTTAGGATGTACTGATTCCAAGGTTTATCTTAGGGTGTACTGGTCTTTCTATCTATCTTTCTATCTATCTATCTATCTATCTATCTGAATTAAGTGCTGTACTAGTTTCAAAAATAATAAAGGCTATACGCAAATATATTTCGCAGAAAACAAGCTATCTGCAAACCAGATTTGTCGGTCACTACTCCACACCCGTCTTTAGAAATTTATTGCTACAATTTTCTGTTGTCGAAAGTTTTTTTTTTTTTTTTTTTTTATTTTTTTTTTAATTTTTTTTTTATTTTTTTTTTAATTTAATAATTACTTTACCAAATACTTTTTTTGCGGTTTTTTCCTTTTTTTTTTTTAAATTTTCTTTTTTTGAAAATTTTTTTTTTTTTTTTTTTTAATGTCATCATTAATCTTACCAACAATCTTCTTTGGGTTATTTCCTATTTATATATTAGATATGATATGAGAAGGAAGTAATTTTAGGTATAAAATATATTCTTATATAGGTAAAGATAGACCAGTACACCCTAAGATAAATCAGTACACCCTAAGATAGACCAGTACACCCTAAGATATATTTATACTTGTACTAATTTTTTATAATAATTTTGCTTGATTCTGTCGGACCATTCTGTTCCGTAAACCCATGGTCAGTGGTCAGTACACCCTAAGATCGCAGTGCTCATAAAATGCAGTGCTCATAACCCACTGCCGCAGCAGGGCTCAAAACCACATAACCACCATTTTTTAACAACTTAACAGGTTTAAGGACTGTATAAAACAAAGTTATATCAATTTGTATATTCTTACACCCTAATAAACCTTAGAGAAATTTCTCTGGAGATTCATCTAGTCAGGCGAACCTATAAGTTCTTATATACTTTTTGGGATCTCTTAGTTCCTATATACTTTTGGGATCTGTGAGTAACACCTTGGGGTTTTTTACCCCGCCGGATCTACAGTGCAAGACTTACCTCCGCAATTATCTTACAGATCAATACCTGTATCAAGGGAACTTGAGTACTAGATAGACGTTGGAAGGAACTATAGTCACCGGATCCTGCATACTGGTGCTCATAGATTAATTCCAAACCCATTTGTCTGGTAGCCTATTCCATCCTTCATCAAATTTATTAAACTGTAGATACAGTAGATCTGAAGTGTAGATTACAGATAAAGAAATAATAGCTATATATACTGGATGATGGGATGTACAGGTCTCTTGTTCCCAGAGATGGTCATCCACAGTACTACATTGTCATACTGCTACCAATAAATGATCCATCCATTTTCTAGTAAACTCATTAATAAACTCATTAATAGACTCATTTATAAACAGAAAAAAAACCATGAAAAAAGTGGCGGGTGGAAATTAAGGTGCAAAACATTCCGTGCTTTATAATCCATGTTTCGTAGAAAAATTGTCTAGCGGAATTTGGTGGAATTTTAAGGAGTTTGGTGGATTGGTGGATGTTACTTTTGGTGGTGGACTGCGCATCTCGTATAGCTCGCTCGCTAACGCAGCAACCTCACTCGTTTCTACTCCCCTCAATTCCTTCAATCCCTGCTACTTACACCTCCTTCCTCCTAGTGAAATGAGCAAATTGAATCCCCTCACTACTCACTTGGAATTCCTTGGTGTTCCTGGAGCATTGGCCATCACCGTGGTGTTGCCTGTTCTACTAGTGCTTTTCCAGTTCCTCTTTAATGAATTCTACTCGGTGGAGGGCTGGGCCGTGGACCTTGGCCAATTGTATGCCCAGATCCCCGAGACTGACCAATGGTGGCTGCTTTGCTTTGATATGAAGTGCTGGGCCGCTTACTTGGCGTGGTTCTTCTCGCTTGCTGTTCTTGATGTGTATTCTCCTGGAAAGGACATGCAGGGCGTGGTGCTTAGAGATGGATCCACTCTCACTTATAGAATCAATGGCTTATCGATTTCGGGGCTCTTGATCTCGGTCTTGGCCGCCCGTCTTTTCTCCCTGCAAAACTACTACTTGCCCGAACTCCAGTTTCTTTACGATAACCAGTTGAAGTTGATCTTGGTCACCGTCATGTTCTCGTTTGCATTGGCCAACTTTGTCTACTTGATATCGTTTATTCCATTGCGCAAGCCAAATGGCCTCAAGACAAACGAAAGAATTCTTTCCGTCAACGGGAACTCCAAGATCCCTTTCTACGATTGGTTCATTGGCCGTGAATTGAACCCCAGAATCGGTGCTTGGGACATCAAGTTGTTCTGTGAATTGAGACCTGGCTTGCTTTTAATGTTTCTCATCAACTTGTCGTGCATTCATAACCAGTACCATTCCAAGGGTAAGGTGGCTGACTCTCTCTTGATTACCAACTTCTTGCAGGCATTCTACATCTTCGATGGCATTTTGAACGAGGAGGGCTGCCTCACCATGATGGACATTGCCACCGATGGCTTTGGGTTCATGTTGGTTTTTGGCGATTTGGCCTGGGTTCCTTGGTCCTACACTTTGCAGAGCAGGTACTTGGCCCTCGAGGAAAATTACTATGAATTGGGCTACTTGAAGTCTGCCTTGATCTTGGTCTTGAGCTTTGTGGGCTACTACATTTTCCACAGTTCCAACCAACAAAAGTCCGACTTCAAGCAGGGCAAGCTTGACCACTTGAAGAGCATCAAGACCCCAACAGGCTCCAAGCTTTTGGCCGATGGATGGTGGGGCACAAGTCAACACATCAATTACTTTGGTGACTGGCTCATTGGCTGGTCCTGGTGTTTGCCTACAGGCACCAAGACGGTGTTCACGTACTTTTACGTGATCTACTTTACCACGTTGTTGATGCACAGACAAATCCGGGACGAGGCCAAGTGCCGGAGCAAGTACGGAAAGGCATGGGAGGAGTATGAGAAGCAGGTGCCTTATAAAATCGTGCCTTACATATATTAAGCGGTGGCAATATACTGCAGGTATAAGTCGTTATGAAATCTAGACAATTAGAAGAAGTTTGATAGATTGAGAAATGTAGGAGATGGTTAATGGTCTGTATGGGTCTATTACACAGTAATATCTATTCTGTCTTCTTCTCGTACTCGATTTGCTTGGTAAAACTCTTGTACGATAACTCAATGGAGGTGATCCAGCTGACTGCGGTGAAGGCCACATACACCAAGAAGAACGAGACTATCAAGGCCAGCCACACCCCAGGCGTGAAGAACTGATAGTTTGTGAAGAGGTTGGACCTGGTGTTGGTGCCGTTCTTTTTAGAGCCGGAGACTCCAAGCGTGTGGTCGTCGCTGAGAGCAGTGACCATGGCATCGGACTCCTGTGCAGCGATCATGGACTCAGCAACACGGAAGTCGCTCTCCACCTCCTGCAAAATGGCCTCGTCGTCGTCCACATCTTCCAAATCGTCGGAGCCAGCCATGGACCTCTTGCTCAACTCGTCGAGCCCGTGGCTCAATTTATCCTTGATGTACTCCTTGATGGTATCGCCCTGAGACTCGAACAGGGGCTTGCCCTGGACAAACACGTACTTGGCGCCCAAGAACTCGTCGATGGAATGTTCGTTGTTATCCTCGATGTCCACCACAATCACATTGCCGGACAAGGAAGAGGCGTCGGAGGGTTTCGAGTTCAAGTACTCAACAACACACGAATCGGAAAGGGACATGTCCACAGCAGACCCCGACCGGTACTGCACGTGCTTGATATAGGTGTCGCCATCCACAGCCTTAGGCTTGGACCGCTGCAAACGGTTGACCCGGTAAATGTACACCTTTTCGTCGGAGTTGGCCGAGCAAAAGTGCAGCGAGAAGCTGGAGAGGGCCGAGTCCAAGTCTCCGGCAGCAGTCACGTAGTTGAAGCTGCGAGGATCGAGCCCTGCCGATGCGTAGAAGGCCGCGGTATCGGAAAACGCCACCGCTGTGCTGGCAAAGAGAGCCAAGGTGGAGAACTTCATTTTGGCGTTGGAACTGGGGAAGGAGGATGAGGAGGAGGAGGAACCGTGGAGCTTCCGAGTGAGTGGGTGCGCGGAGGAGATATGGGCGTCTGGCGCACGTGACCGTCGGGTCGCAGAAGTTGATAGCTTTCCACCATTCAAACCTTTCCATACTCGCCTCCCCCAACTCGCCAGCCCCAACTTGCCCAAAACTCGCCTCTCATTATAATAATGGCTGTCGATGTTCCTGCGTATGTACCCTCCCACCCCATAACTATATAAGCTAGTGCTTTGACTAACTCCAGCTCGGTTGTGAGAAAGCTCATGGCCTTTACCGTGGCCATGGTGTTCTTCCCGTTGTTCACCTTCTTCACGTGCCAGTACGTGTTTGAAAGCCCGCTTGTTAGCGGCGGCTCTGCTGCGGCGGCTGCCAATGTGGTGTTGATTGCTTATATTGTCATGGCTTTTGCCGAAGACTCGGTGGTGACGGAGGGAGAGTCCAAGAAGGACCAGTAGTGAGGTTTCCTAGTCACTTCCCATTTATTAATAGTCGTGGCCAAGGTCTAAGGCATGTTTTGCACGATTGCATTGTGCAGTCCAAGAAATGTTAATAATTAAGGGTACTTCAAACTAGCTCATGGCCTTAAGACTCCAGATTCATTGTCCTGGTGATTCTCATTAGTCACATTTTTTTTTTTGTTGACTTCTTATCTGCCAGCCATGATCACCCAAAATCCAAATGCTAGATGGTATTTTTTACTTTATCATTTTATAATTTTAATTTTATCTGTATCTTATTATGTATTTAGCGTCCAGTGAAGAGTTAGTGCAGTAGACAGGATTGAGAATACTGGTTATGAGACTATAGGCCAAACTCGTCGTTTGAACACCTTGATTGGGGAGAGCTGGGGTTGGTCTATTTCCAAAGGTCTATTTTATGGTTTTAGTCTATTTCTATGGTTGGTCAATTTTCTATGGCCTATTTCTATGGCCTATTTTTATGATCTGGCCTCTATATGCAGTACACAACCTTCATTGGCAATGACGAAACAAGACTGATTCCAAAGACCCCCCCTAAATTTACGATTATACAGACTGGTATTGTATATAGGCAATGAGAATCCTAGAATTTGTCATTTCTGCCAGAGATGTTTCTCCAGACAAAGTCATGGCTTCTATACTTATTATATACCTATCGAGTGCCTCAACCAGGAAAAGAGAGGAGTTCAGCTGTCCATTTTCGATAATTTCGTTAATTCGATAATTCGATAATTTGTTAATTTATTAATTTGTTAATTTTTTAATCCGTAATTTGTTAATTTGTAATTCGTTAATTTGTTCATTGACTGACTACAATTGACTTCTACTGATAACTACTTCTACTAAAGATGACCACCACTAATAACTATAACTACACTACTATACGATACTACTAGACTACTAGACTAGACTACCAGAATACTATACCATTCTTATATACTAATATACCAGGTCAGACTAGACTATAATACTAGGCTACTTCTCACTACTATACTATTCCTAAATGCGACTACTAAATGCGACTACTAAATGCGACTACTAAATGCGACTACTACTAAATGCGACTACTTTTAGACCACTAGCCATTACTACTAGATCCACGATATTCAATAATTTCATAAATTCGATAATCTAGGTAGAATCGATCTTGTTTCAATTTCGTGGATTAACTACCTCATAACTTCCATAGCCACTGATAATTCAATCGACGCATTTTGGGGGAGAAAACTTCATAGGGCAAATGCGTGGCCTTCACCGAACAAACCTCAGTTGAAATCAACCATGCTTTTTTCCGCGACATCCTGTACCACCCAGAAATCAACGATCCATACATCCAAGAGCGCCATTAGTGGATTTCAATAAATGAGTTAATTTTCATAATTTCATGAAAATTGAAAATTTCGTAGAATTCACAAAATCGATAATTTTGTTAATTTCATGAAATCGATAATTCCATACTTTCATTAAAATCGTTACGTTATGTTATTCGATAAACGACGAGAAAATCTCTTTGAGTGGGTATTTAAAGCAGGGAAGAAGAGGCTCACGTTCAAAGTAGGAGCCTGGGTTCTAGTGAGAAAGAACAGCCTACTGTGCTGCCGTGGTTCGCTCCACCATTTACGTGAAAGCAAAACCTATTTATTATGGACCATATGCACGTCCAGGAAATCCACCCAGCACTTTTTGAAGTTGAAGTTGAAGTTGAAGTTGAAGTTGATCTTCTTGAAATATCCAGGACTTACCGAGTTATAAATGTGGAAAACTTGCGTCCATATACACAAGGTGCGACCGGAAATTTACATTAAAAAAATAAAAGTGTTTGCATTCCGCGCTCCGTCTCAGTGCAGTATATTATTTTCCCATCATCGACTTCTTCTTTCCACCACAATCTCCATCATAAATGGGTCGAAACTGAGCTGGGGTCAAAAAGATTATCGTCTCTTAACCTAAGGTTTTCAAGGATTTCTTTCAAATTTATTTCTTTCAGATTATTTCTTTCAGATTACACTCATTTCTCACACTCATTTCTCACACTCATTTCTCACTCTCATTTCACCCTCACACCCTCACTTTCACACTCCACTCTTGGACCTCACCCTCACTCTCACACTTGGATCTCACTCTTGAATTTCACCCTCACCACTTCTCACGCTGTTGTATCACGCACTCCCACTTCTCACTACCATCACCAGAAATTGAGGACATTAAAATTGAGGATTTTAAAATTGAGGATTTTAAAATTGAGGACATTAAAATTGAGGACATTAAAATTGAGGACATTAAAATTGAGGATTTTAAAATTGAGGACATTAAAATTGAGGATTTTAAAATTGAGGACATTAAAACATCAAAGATTGCAAATTTATTGGTGGAAGGGAAGGAGCAGACGTTGCAACCTTTTGTTAGTAATGCTTGGTGCGACTGGAATTCGAGAATTGTCCAAATAATTGTTGGTTATGTCGATACTTCGTTATTTCATGAAATCGACATTTTCAATAATTTAGTCAATTTTTAAAATCGATAATTTCGTTAAAATCGATAATTTCATTGAAATTGTTATATTCGCTAAATTCTTTAAACTTATTGAAGGTCTACTTCCCATGGACACGGGCCGTACCATGGATAAAATCAATATTAATGCCAAACTGGAAACTTACTGGGAATTCCTGGAAACTACTGTAAATTACTGGAAACTCCTGTAAATTACTGTAATTACTGGATAATCACTTTATAAAGAAAAACCCAGTTTCAGAAAAATTAAAAGTGTCCAGGCTTTAGTAATTGTAGACTGCGAGGGTTGCGAGGGTTTGGGGTTGATCTTTCCAAATCGCACTGCACTTGAACTATTGAGACCTGGACCTCAAGCAGCAGAAGGGGAATTTCATAATTTTCGTGATATAATAAATTTTGAAGAAGGAGTCTAGATTTTGGTAGATATTATAAAGATTTTTTATATTTCCATCAAATTTCATTCTCCACATTTCCTTCAAATTTCATTCCATCCAGTCCACCCATTCCATCAATTTCCATCCCAATTACTGTCCACACTCAGCTCCACATCAAAGTGCGCGACCGCATTCTCATATCCATAGCCATGGGCCACCAGCTCCTACTCACGTCGAGTATCCCCCACTCGAAATATACACAGACCATCTCCACGCTTGAGGCTTTGACTGGGTTACGCAGACCGCAGGTCATTTCCACTTACAACATCTTGACCGAGCCGCAGAATGTGTTCAAGCCGGTGTTCGAGCCGGGAAAGGTTAACCAGATCGAGCAGTACTACATGAAGTGCAGCACCACGTGGCACGACGAGGCGTCCAGGAACTTGGACTTGAAGACTTTCTTCACTGCATCGGATGGTATCAATGTGGACCGGCTTTTTGCAGGGAAAGAGGTCAAGCACTGGACGTTGCTGATTCTGGACATTCCAAATGCAGGCAAGAACCCGGTTCTGGCCCAGAATTTCTACGAAAGCACCATTGTGCATCACCATAGCAAACGAGAGGTTGCCAAAACAGTCAAGACCGAAACTCCAGCCGCTACAGAGGTCAAGACAGAAGGTTTGAGCACTACAGAGGTCAAGACAGAGGCCAAGGATTCACTTCCAGATACACACGTTAAAGAACAATCGCTAGATACTACGTTATGGGACTCTGTACCAGGAAACGAGCCGGACATCCATGGCTTCGAGGCCTCGGATCCCATTGAAATCGATGCGGATCTCTCCATTCCAGATAACAATGGCGATATTCTTCAACTGAACACACAGGATGTCATGCAAATCGATTCGCCTGAAGAAAAGAAAGCTGAAGAAAGCACAGTCGACGAAAACAAGGCTGAAGGAAACATGGTTGGAGAAAACAAGACAGAGGAAAAAACCTCAGTGCCCAAAAGCAAGGACTCGTTCCTCCAATTCATAGAGGACCTTGGTTATGGAGTGGTCAACCAGTACTGGCTTCAAGGCGTGCGTTTTTTCCACGGCGACGTGGTCATTGAGATCTTCAAGATCTTTGTGACGGACGACACGGCCGAGGCCCAGGAATCCAAGATCAAGCTCCAGGTCTTGGACTTGTCCAATACTTTCCAGGTGAGGGCGTACATCTCGTACCCCAAAGGGTCAAGCGTGGATGCCATCTCCAAGGGAACAAAAACACTCACGGACTTGAAGGCCAAGTTGCACAATCTCTTTGAATTGGACGTGCCCGACCGAATGGCCATGGACTCCAGAGTACCCCGCTACAAGCCTGCATAATGGGCACATCAGCTAGGCCCTCAACAAACTATAGTTTGACAGTGTCTTTGATGTATGCACGGGAATCCCAAGGCTCGGAATGGACCTTCTGGGACTCCTCCACCTGTTTCTGCAAATCACCAAGGGTAAGTGGTTTTGGCTGACTGTGATCGGAGCTGATGGGCCTAAATACAGAGGCATTCGTCTTGGACTCGCCATGCCCATCGTCCAAGTGGTTGATGAACCCGACCTGCGTGTTCAAAGCGTCTGTCCACTTTTGCTCAGTTTCCTTGGTGATCTCCGTCTCGAACCCAGATAACCGGAGCATCTTCCGGACAGTGGCACTGTCCACATGATTACCAGGTTTGGGCATCATATCCCGGAGACTTCCATGCGAGGTGTTTATATAGGTGGCGATCTGCTCGGGTGTTTTGAGGGCCGAGAATACTCTTCCGGCATGGAGCCTTGAAGATGTACCGAACTGCCTCATTTAGTGGGTATGGCTTGATACGGTTCACTGCGATATAGTTTATCAAATCTAATGCGCGAATCACGCATAGTTAATGTCAATGAGTGAAGCACTGTAGTAGAAGCACCGTTGCATAAAGTCCATTGAGGAACAAGGGAGACCAAAGAATGTATATAGAGACCCGAGATGAAATTTATAGTCACCAGTTAAAATTCATAGACACTAGTTTAAAAGGATGCATTGGGGGCAAGTACACGTGATCAATACACACGTGACTAATTCGCATTTAGGGCTCGTGCCCTACATCCTGTACACGGGCCTCATTGCAGTGCGCTGCCGCACCTACTGCTCGAAAAAACGAGTGGAAAAATTTCTCCCTATTCAACTTCTCTTCACACGTCAAAATGGGTAAAGATCACACCAAGAAGCAGCACGTCAGAACTTCCAACAGAACCGCCCCAAAGTCCGACAACGTCTACTTGGGTGTCTTGGTTAAGTTGTACACCTACTTGGCTCGTATGTATATCGAAGTTTGATTCCTCGATCACCACAGAAACTCACGGGGAGTCCCAGAATTCGGGAACTCCCACAGAAACTCATGGGACCACGCAACTTTGCGCAAGATCACCCGATGCGTGCAGCTGACTAGGAAGCCCATTGGCTGATTAGAAAGCGATCTTTTGTCGTGGCCAAAAGCCTCGACTCTTCAAAAGTTTACTACCATCAGGAATACTTTCCCAGGCCTTAGTTGGCGCTGGGCAGTATACAGGATCCGACTGCCAGGGCTGGACCCAGGTAACAGTCGAAGTTCCCTAGAAGCAGCGGTTTGCACCAGCATCGGCTGCTTCCCCTCCTAGCGCGACTTTTTTTTTCTTGCAGCGATTTTTTTGCTTGCAGCGATTTTTTCGCCCAGAGAAATCTCGATGACTAGAGAGCGGGATTCTGCGAGTACATTTTGTGCGACCAATCGAGAGCAGAAGAGTATAATACTAACCAACAGGTCGTACCGACGCCAAGTTCAACAAGATCATCTTGAGATCTTTGTTCTTGTCCAAGACCAACAAGCCCCCAGTGTCTTTGGCTAAGATCACCAAGGCTGCCAAGAAGGAGGATGCCAAGGACAAGACCGTCGTCATTGTTGGTACCGTCACCAACGACATCAAGTTGCTCGAGGTTCCAAAGGTCACCGTCGCTGCCTTGAAGTTCACCGACAGCGCCAGAGCCAGAATCACCAAGGCTGGTGGTGAGGCTATCACCTTGGACCAGTTGGCTTTGAGATCCCCACAGGGTGAGAACACCATTGTGCTCAGAGGTTCCAGAAACGCCAGACAAGCCGTCAGACACTTTGGCTTCGGTCCTAACAAGAACAAGGCCCCAAGAATCATCTCCAAGGGTAGAAAGTTCGAGAAGGCTAGAGGTAGAAGAAACTCCAGAGGTTTCAAGGTCTAAGCAATTAGATTGGCGAACTTGTATGTACGAAACTTCTATAATTGTAATATGCGAATGCAATTGGTCGGGTAAATTCAATGTAGAGAAGACTTGTAAATTAGTATTGCAGTCTGGTACTTGATGATCCAAGCTCTCTGGTGTGCATACATTGTGCCTCAACCAAGACTAACAATAAACTATCCATATTACTTCAATACACTTTCCATATTAATTCAATTAGGACTCAACCTAAATATCTCAATTCTTTTCTGGTCTTATTTCTTTATCTTATCTTTATCCTTTATCTTTATCTTTATGTTTATACTTTTTCTGGATCCTTTTACTCAACTTCTCCGTTGATCGACTACACCGGAATTGTTCGCATTTGTTCTCATTTACACTCTTTTCGTCCCAAAGTTTCACACTGTGGAAGAAAGAAATGGCCACCATAAATTCAAAATAAACAATTAAACAATGAAATTTAAAGTATGACGATAATGAAAACGAATAAGTTCGATAATTTTGATATCAATTGTTTTTTACAATCAAAAAAAAAAATCTGTCCACGAAATCATTTTCTTGTTATCAGGGCATTTCAGACGCGAGCTTTGTTCAGTGCGACCGTGTGTACACCCTAAGAGTGCAGTCAGTGGAACCATGAACCGTGGAACCGTGGAACCGTGGAACAGAGGAACAAAAATGAACCATAATTTTTCCAGGGGAAATAGAAATCGAGTGCTATTTTTCTAAGGTTCTTGGTCACGATGACGGAAATTTAATTCAAGGAACATCGCCAGTTTCTCCCAAACCTATCCATACTCACCACTCTAAAGTACCACAGTACTTCCCAATACCACTTATTAATGCCAGTCTACTGTACTACTATAGCATATATACACTATACTAGACTCTACACTAATATACAGTATATACTATATACTATACACTACTAGACTCTAGACTCTGGATTCTAGGCTATAAACTACTAAACTCTAGACTCTAGACTATACTCACTACTATGTACTATACATTAGATTCTAGAGTCTAGACTATATATAATTAGAGTAAATTCTTTAAGGTTAGTAATAATTCTAATGGTATAAGTTATGAATGAATTACACAGTTAATTGGTAACCTCTGGTACTTCCAGTAGTATAATACGAGTGCAAGTCACGTTTGTCATGATGAACATTGTAGTTCATGGAAACCAGACTTTTATAATCAATTCCTCGATTCTAATTGATTCAAGTCCATATAATGTTCTTTGATTTATATAATCAAATACATAGATTAAAACTTTTCCTGAAGCTGATTTATCGACGAGATTGTTGCGTGTATTGTACTAAGCAGTGGTATTTAAAAGTATACCTTACTTCTCATTCTAATGTAGACAGATGGACAAATGGTCAAATTTAGCTTTAACAGTCTTAGTAAAGAAGAGCTCGTTAAATCTAAATTGGGACTCCTCAAGGGCCACGTTGTAGTCCCAATTGATTAAACATTATTTTAAATGAGTTTGATAAATCATGGAGAAATATATTGGTGATTTTAAAAATTTCACCAAGAATACCACGATATCTTTTGTAGCATAAACTGGTTCGTGTCTTCTATGTATTCCTTAGTCTCTATACACAGTGGTTTTTACTGGTGATTGATTCTCCGCAAGATTCGAGAACATGACGTTTTAGCACAAGATGGACTAGCCTTGTATTAAGGCCAGTCTTGTATTAAGGCTAGTCTTGTATTAATAGGATCATGACCTGACTGTCACTAAATACTGTACCATGATAATGACCATGTATACAACTGTATTATATTACGGCCAAGGCCACGAGAGAGATCCTTCTTTGTTGATATGACTGACAAAACCAATACTCTACTGTACTACTCCACTTTACTACTACTCTACTAGACTAGACTATACTACAATCCATTTTATTTCTACTCTACTTTACTACTATACTCTACTATACTCTACTATACTCTGCTATACACTATACTATACTTTTCTCTACTGTACTACTGCACTACTATACTACACCCCTGCGATACACTAATCTTTTACTCCACTGTATTGCCTGTGTATTGCTCTGGTGACGATGGAGTAGTTGACCCGAGGTGTGAGGTGATCCTGAAAGAATCACGTCCACTGAAATGGACTGCCAAATCTCTATAGTCTATAGTCTATGGTCTTGGTCTTGGTCTTGGTCTTGGTCTTGGTCTTGGTCTCTGGTCTCTGGTCTCTGGTCTTTGGTCTTTCCAATGCTAGGCCATCACATGCTGTCCACGCTTCATTAGCAACACAGACTCTATTCCAGAACCCAACCCAGAGTCCATCCAGAGTCCATCCAGATTCCATTTAGAGAAGCGCGCCGCCAGTCTTTTCCATGGCACCACTCTACACTCACTATTCTCAACTCACTCAACTACGCACTCAACTACGCACTCAACTACACACTATTTTCACACCACTGTTCAAACCTCTAGTATAACTCTTCGGTAAGTAAATTTTGGATGAGCTTTTTGATGAGTTATTTGATGAGTTATTTGATGAGTTATTTGGGTGAACTGAAATAAATGTGAATTAAATGAGGTCGTTTTTAATGGAAATCAAATTATCTTGATTTGTGAAAAAATATTTTGAAGTCGGGGACTCGATCGTTAAATTGTGGTGTTATACAGTCTTGTTATAGGCCTTCCGTAATCAGGGGAGCGTGGGACTGGCGCGCTCACGCACTGAGGCTGTAGACCTGGCTCGCGAAGCCAGAGACGCTCTGCATGCAGTACAAAACCTAAAGCAGTCCATATTTCCAGCGATAAACTCCATTGTTTGGAAATATTTCAATAGGCATTAAATAAACAATTGAGTAGAAATGGACTTAAAAAGTTATTTTAAAGGAATTGGCCTCGGGAAAGCGTATTTATGGAGGGTTTTCGGGTAACCTCATTTCCTGCAGGCCCATCACGTGACCCGCGGGACTGCTCTTGTTGCGCGCATACATGCAGGGCCGGAAAATTCTCACTCACCAAAAAATGAAAGAAAATTTTGAACTAACCTCACTCCCCATATCACTTTAGACAAGATGCCAGGTGTTTCCGTTAGGTATGTCTAATACACATTAAACACCATGCCAGATCCTTCATGATCTCCCAGACCCTATGATCGCCTTATAACTATCCCCAAATACGTTGACAACTTTGATGTCCCCATCCCAACTTTCATCATCACACACATTACATGTCCACTTGACCACTTACCCAAAAGTTTTGAACCAAACAACACAAAAGAGTTTGAATCATAATCCTATACTCCACATCATGAATCGGGACCAGCATGAAAGCGACAAGGCATAGCAACATTGCTTCGTAAACTTTATACTAACAATCCAGAGACGTTCCAGCTCAAGACTTCATCAACGCCTACGCGCAATTCTTGCAACGTCAAGGTAAGTTGGAAGTTCCAGGTTACGTTGAGCTTGTCAAGACCTCCGCCGGTAACGAGTTGCCTCCACAAGAGTCCGAGACTTGGTTTTACAAGAGAGCCGCTTCTGCTGCCAGACAGGTGTACTTGAGAAAGTCCGTCGGTGTTGGTAAGTTGAACAAGTTATACGGTGGTGCCATCAACAGAGGTTTCAGACCACACAAGCACGTTGACGCCTCCGGCTCCGTCAACAGAAAGGTGATGCAAGCTTTGGAGAAGATCGGTGTGCTTGAGATCTCCCCAAAGGGTGGTAGAAGAATCTCCGAGAACGGTCAAAGAGACTTGGACCGTATTGCCGCTCAGACTTTGGAAGACGACGAGTGAATGCGTGCGCAATGTGTATAACTCTTAATAAGAAGCATCAATGAAAATGATCTATGTATAACAATCAATATATTGGGAGAATGTATTTTAAAGATATTGGTAGACCGAGTATTTGCATAAAGTACTGTAGATATGTAATGTTGGCATCAAGTCGTGTAGACAGACTCTTGTATGATAACAAGGGCCTCACTGGTGATTGCTAGAGCCTCTTTTTCCTTCAAATCTCCCCGGACCTCTTTAGGCAACCCGGCCATCATCATGGTGTCTTGACATGAAAACTCATCGATCCAGGCCCTGTACTCTTGACGAGTTGTAGCATCGGGAAAATTAACCTTCAAGCCCGCCTTGGCTGCAACAGCATTATTGGTCAAGACAAAATCACCATCGAACGACTCGGGTGCAAAGAGCCCCACAGCCAAGTCAACACAAAACCTGGAATCCTCTGCATCGGGGATCTTTCCTCCGTAGATAATGCCTCCTATGCGGTGAGCGATCTCCGACCATGGGATCTGGCGTTGGGCAATGTGTTCCTTCTTGATATCATGGAGCACTTTTCTCAAGACGAAAGCAGCAGCCGTGACATCGGACTCGCTGAAATCGTAGCGGTGCTTAAAGCCCAATGGGGTGTACTTGAGGCGTTCCAAGATGGTGGTATGGAACCAAGCCAAAATGAAAAACAAGTGCAATTGGAAGGAATCCCTCACGTCTTCAACCAACATATTAAAGGTATCACGTAACATGCTCTTCCAGGGAGGCTGGGTTTCGATGGTCAAGACCCGGGCCAAATCTAGGATCCCCGAGGGAATAGATTTGGAGTTCAAGGCGCACGAGAGAAAGAGCCGGAACTTCTTATGGGGGACCTTTGACTCGAGCCGTGGAGCCAATTGCGTAAGCCAGAGAGTGGAGAATTGAACGTTTTCAATCAATACCCACGTTCCCTTGGCCATGCCCTGCTCAATGAGTTTATCTGCAAGCTCTATGCCTTCTCCGGTCCCCATGGAAGCCTCCACCAAATCAACGTTTGCAGCCTTGGCACTCTGGTGCATGCGGTACGAAACATCGTAGTGCTCAGAGGTGCAGAACAAGATGGGCGAGGCTCGGGAATGGGCCCATTGTCCGAAATCAAAGTCTCTTGTGCTGGCTTCAAAGAGCGTTTTGGTATAATCTCCTAGAGCCTCGTTCAAACTGGGCCTGGTGCTTATGAAAGCCTTCTCGATGAACGAACCCAACACCTGAACACACCTATCATTTTTGTTCTCCTTGACCGACTCCCAGATCTGCTTGATATCACCGTGTTTAATGCTTGGCATCAACCGGAGAAGAATGCCTGGGAGTTCCTGTTCTAGTGTATTCTGTGTAATGCACTTCAAAAGCCCCGAGTAAACCTCCATATATTGGTCCCCAATCTCGACTGCATGATAAGATGTCACCAAACAGAGCTCGAAGCACACCTTGTCCAAATTCTTTAAAGAGGGCGTGAACATGGTGTAAAACCGACGGTAAAGGGCTGCTGCGAGGTCTTGAGGTTCCAATGAACCCCGGTTCTCAAACACCTCCACGAATATATCGATGATATCTCCAAGAGGAAAGTTGTACAAGGCATTTTTCTTGGAGAAGCTCATCATGATGTCATAGACGTTCTGAACATGCAAGGCCACCATGGCATATTTCAATCGGGACGTCTCCACGGTCACCATGACCAGTTCACTGTGGGCCATTTTCTCGTCGATCTCCGAGGATTCGGTCTCGAGCAATTCCAACGACTTGATGAAGTCGTCGTTATCCAAAATGGTTCCTTTAACATCATTCAAGGCAAAGAGAAGCTCCTTGCGTAACTTGAGCAACCGAACATGGTAGACACTTTGCAAAGACACGATCTCGTTTTTCTGTTTAAACAAGTCTGGTTTGGAATGCTCTAGAGAAAGGTCGAGGATGCGGTTCTCGATATTGCTTCGGGTGATGGAGAAGTTGAGCACGGTGGTCCGGGACTTGAGGAATGACGGAATACTTAGCTTTGAGTCCTTAGTAAATAAGATCAACTTGAAATCTTCCAGAAGCACTAGCGACTTGCCTCCAAACTGGATTGTTTTCCGGCCCCCCATGCGGAAGACCTCGTTGCGGATCACCGGATCAAGAATCGAATCGTAGGCCTCGGCGTTCTGAATCAACACCGTGCCTCCAAACCTCAATGCATCTTCAACCACCTTTACAAACTGGCTGTAGAGGAAGCTGGTCACTATGAGCTTGTTGGGAAGTAAAGCTCCTTGGAGAGTGTCGATGATGCCGCCTGAAGGATCCACAATGAATTTGACTCCACTCCACGCACCTATTGAAAAGTTGTCCACAAACAATTGATCGCTCAGCAACCCGGCCTTGGTCCACGCGGCCTTCTCGTCCGTACTGGTGAGCAACGAGCTGATAGCCAAGGAGGAGTCGAATTTAATATCGTAGAGGGCCAACTTGTCTTTCCAGATTTGAAGCATGCTTTCTCTGACACCTTGTGAAAGGCTCCCACAGTAGACTGCAAAGGCTGCTCCGAGGATGGCATTACCCACGAGCTTCTGCTTGCCCGACTGGAAGTTTTCAATGCTGGCTTGCCATCTCTTTCTCTCTTTAGTCAAGTTTTCAATCAACTTCATGCTCCGCTCCACCTTGGCTTCGATCTGGGCCATTTCCGTCTTGACTTTTTCGGTCTCTCGGATCAACTCACTGTACCCGGTCTTATAAGTTTCAATGCTCAGGGCCAATTCTTCAATCATCTGAGCAATGGCAATGAGTTGAGCTCTAGATCTGTTTGCAGAAGACTCAAGCAGGTCAACTTCCTCTCGTAAAGGCCCAATCTTCTCCAAGATCGTGGAGTAC
Organism: Metschnikowia mauinuiana; assembly: GCA_002374555.1. NCBI lineage: Eukaryota > Fungi > Ascomycota > Pichiomycetes > Serinales > Metschnikowiaceae > Metschnikowia > Metschnikowia mauinuiana. The sequence goes on along the minus strand of NKZY01000861.1, from coordinate 125,343 downwards.
CTCAACTGAGCAGTCACCCATAAAAACAATGGCCCACATGCTTTGCTTGCTCGGTCGATTGTCTCGTACTTATAGTCAGGACGGGCCAAATATGTGGTTTCCATGTACTTGCGTCTCTCGGGAGTCAAGTGGGTCTCATTATCAAAAGTGACAATGCTGTATATGAAGTCGTCTTTCCTGACAATCAACTGCACGTCTCTCCAGGATGACACCTGGTACCCTAACAAAACACAGACGGACTCCATGGCCATTTTGATGGAAGCTGGGGGATTGGCCATACTTCTCATTTCAGTAAGATGTTGTTTCTTGATATTCTGGACTCCTCGTTGAGCTTCAAGAACTGCTGGTTCAGCAAACTGAAGCTCTTCCATAGCAAGACTTCTGCGGGAGTTGATCTCCACCTCTTGTTTTTCCAACTCAACTTGGGTTGCAACCGAAAACTCTCTTTTCCTTTCTGCTTCGTTTTGCTGCACAATCATTTTGTTCAACATTTGCTTGGCCTCGTCATCCTTCTTCTGCAAATGAACCCTCTTCTCCGACATGATCTTCTTCATCTCACTGACTTGGATAACCGTTTCTCTCAATTTGTCCAACCCTGCATTGGTGTGTCTCTGGTTATCTTCGAGTTCAGAAAGACACTTGTTGTGGAGTTTAACAAAGAGCCTGTTGAAATCTAGGAGCTGCATGGGGTATGTTTCACATTGGCCTTTCAAAGTAAAGGCGTGAATCCAAGTGAACAAATCGACCATGGAATCTTTCAAATTGTTGAGTGGCCGATTGGAGAATGACTCCACTGAAGATGGAACCACATAGTTCGATTGGTCTGCAGGAATATCTCTGATGAAATGTTCACACACTTTTGATAAGGAGCCAAGCTCCCAATCGCCCATCCAACTGAGCACACACCGATTGAACAAAGCAGGCGAAGAGTTGATTTGGGGATTGTTCTCGTTTTCAAGCCCGCTCATGGTGAACACCACATGGAGGTTCTCGGAGATTTGCTGGATAAACCAGTCGTTCAACTCGTCATCAGTATCGAACACGTAACCCAGAGAAGCCGATTCAGAAGCACACACTTTGTTGAGGTTCTCCAAGTCCTCTCCTTCAAAAAGACCCGGGATTTCCGAGTTGGCGAGAAGTGTGTTCATTCTTTCGATGAAAGACGTTTCCATGATGTTGGACTCGTCAATCAAGAAACACATCTGTTCTCCCTTGGCACACCGGAGTAGAATGTCTCTCAAGGTCACCTCGAACTCTTTAATCGTGAAGCCTGCATGTGTCCGTAACTGTACAAGACTCAAGCCGTTCATCCAAGCCACGAACTTGGTCAAGGTACTTTTTCCACTTGTATGCGGACCCACCAAGATCATGTGGCCCTGGTGCTGTCTCAAAACACGGTCGATTCTGAGGGCATGATCCAACATGTCTCCGAAAAGAATCAAGTCCACCTCCGATTCCTCTTCACCAAAGACTCTCAACCGTTCCTTGACAAAACGTTTCAATGTCTCTTCCTCCACAGACTCATAGTCACCCGAAACCCATTGGGAGTAAAGAACAGGCTCTTGTAGAGCGGAATGTAAGTCCATGTTGGGGAAAGTCTTCGCTGCAACCTCTTTGAAAAGCTCTTTGCTCCACACCTTGTCGTCACTATCCACTAAACGGTCGTAGAATAACCTCAAGCCTTCATGGTACCATAAGCGAATCAATTCTGGTACATTGCGGTAGGCCACGGACATGACGGTCTCCAAGATTCCTCTGCACCACCTTGTGAGCTCTCTAGGAGAGTAGACATAATGGCTCATTTTGGAGGAGTTGAGCCGGGTCTTTGTTTGTTGATAGACTTGCAACATGGCATCGGTCAAGTCATTGGCGAAACTCCTGATCTCAGGTGCACATTTCAAAATCGCAGAGTTGAACGTCAGATAAATGGTTTTCATGGACTCCGGCCCAGGGTAATCGACCATCACCACGGTCGAGTGACGCAAGAACCGATCATCCAACTTGTTTCTGCCCGGATCATTAGGGTCATTACAGGCTCCAACAAATTGAACGTTGTGAAGGTTAACCCATGTGAGATCCTTGGACCTCCAGAACCCCCCGTGTTCTATCAATTGCCTCATGAACGATACAACTCTCTGGGTCCCATAATTATCAACTGAAGGCAAATTGATTTCATCACAGAAAACAACAACCCACTTGCCATTGATTTTGGGCGTGAGGATGGTGCCTGAATTAGAAACCTTGTACTCACAGTGTTGCTCCAAAGTGGCAAGTAACACTTCCGGAGTGGTATCCTTGGAGAAATTGATGGGTGTAGCATCAAGGTCTGGCGAGTCTCTCAATGCTTTAAGCAACGTCATTGTTTTTCCCGATCCCGGGGGTCCACACATAATCAAAGGCGAGTGCTTATTCACAATATCACGCACCAACGCCTCGTGAATCACCGTGTCCACTGTAGGCACAATGATTCCTGGATCCAAGACTTCATGGGGCTCTAAATCCACATATTCCACTTGGTCGGACCAGGCTATCCACTCGAAATCAGGAAATGACAACTTGGTCTTGGTGATGTTTTGAGGCACCTCTAGATCAGCAAAGAAGTCAATGGACGAAAGAAACTCTCGGAACTTTTCTCTCCCTGCATAGTCACTATCGCCAGCATATCCCCAGATGAACGCCAAGAAGAAAGCTTTCTTAACAAACACTTCGAGTTTGGCAGAGACATCTGTCTTGAGGACTGCAAGCAACTTCGAGCAGTGGATATGGAAGTATGTGAAAAACGACGAGATGGCATAGTTGTGGTTAAAGGCCATAATGTGGTAGATGCTGGATGCAAACTGGCCGATTTGGTCGAGCTGAGTGTCCACATTGAATGAAAGTGCTGCTGCTGTGATCTGGGCCCATATCTTATGCTGAGAGTAGTCATTGGATTCCTTGGAAGTCTGGAGTGCTTCGCCCACAAGGTGCAACTCATGACGCCAAAGCGACGAGCAACAGACCGACGAAAGGTCAAACCAAACCATACCACACCTACTCACCGTGGCAGGCGTCACGTACTCTAGACTGGTGACCTCGAAAACAATCTTGACGTTTTCAGGGAGTTCTAGCCGTTCTCCGTTAGGCAAGGTCAAGATCTTGTTATCGTCCAATAAACTGTTCAAATTCTCGGCCCACTCGGGGTCCACATCACCATCAAAGACGATCCATGTTTTCTTCAGCAATTCACCTTTCAAGTCTGCAATGATGCCTCTTAAAATCTTGGTGAAGAGCCCATCGTTCCAATCCCTCGTTATGGTGTCCAAGCTGCCAAACAATCTGTCCTTGGGCATGACTTTGCTGTCGATGGTGAACTTCTCACACCGAACATTTTCAAGGTCTTCCAAGGCATCTAGAACCAAATTGAGGGTCAAGGACTTTCCACTACCAGATTTGCCCACGAGCATAAACCCATGGTGGGACTGCTGGATTTGGTAGAGCTGTTTTGCCTTCTTCAAGAGCTCCTCGGTGGGATCTAGTCCCTTTGAAATTGCCCGCTTTTGGATAATGTCTCTAAAAACCCTTTCTTCGTGCTTTTCCTTTGGTGTCACTTCAAAGTATTTGTCTCTCAAGCTCTGGAATAGCGTACAGTCATCATCGACCAATTGGGGAAGAACTGCTTCGTCCAAGCAAGAAGAGAAGATCTCAAGCTCAAAAGAGCGCAAATCCGATTGGTCGGCAGACTCTAGGCCTTCTTTCCGCATATACCCAGCTCTCCTTAAAACGGTCTTCAAAGCCCTTAAACCAAAATCATAGTGAAGCTGTTTGGTGACACTTTGCTTAAGCTCGGAGAAAAATGGAATCACGATATTGGCCAATTCCTCTGAATACACGAAGCCATGTGAAGATAAGATGACTTGAGCGATCTTCAATTCGTCGGGGCGATCCATCGAAAAGCCTCTAAAGTGTTTCTTCAAATTTTCCGGGAGCTCGTTTCTTCCAACGTAACCGGGATTCATGGTGATGAACATGCCAGTGTTTTGATTGACGAGGATTTTCTTTCCCGAGATCTCCACCAACTCCGACGATCTCAAGCCATACTCCACATTTTCAACTTGAGAAGAGAGCGTACTCAAAATCCTGGTCTCGAGTCGATTGAACTCATCAAAACAGCCCCAGCATCCAACTTGACAGATCCCAAGTAGAATCCTGCCCATAGACCGGAAGTCAAAGCTATCGTCACAATTGAACACCAACACCATGCGGCCCAAGTTCTGCCCCAAGGCTTTGATACACTCGGTTTTTCCTGTACCTGCTGGTCCAAAAGGCGAGCCTCCTTGCTTCTGGGCGATTGCCTGAGTCATTGCAAGGAAGCAGTCGGTGACAAGAGGAGTCACGGCCAACCGTTCGACCACCCCTTGATACTCAAACCCGTACTTGAAGACCGACCGTCCTTGGACCACATGGAGCCTGTCCAAAGGATCTTTTGCAGTTGCATCACATCGGTATAGAAGTTGGGAATGAAAGATCCGGCTTTTCTCAGATTGTGCTGCTTCCGAGATCTTCTGCAAGGTTTCTTTGTAGATGATGACCTCCACCAAGAGCGATCTCAATTTGCTGACATGCAACGAATTGACTGACTCGGAGGCCAATGCAGTCAATGCTTTAATACAGCTGTCATAGTAGTCAAGAGCAACTTTATATTCGTTGCTCTCAAATGCTCTCAGGAGAATCTCGGAAAAGTACACTTGAAAAGCCACAATGAGTGCTTGTGCAGGGTATAGTTTCAAAAGATTGTTGATGGCCTCAAATGCGTCCTTGTGTATATCGAGCTTCTTCACATCCAGCACAGATTTGCAGATGTTATCGGATAATGTGAGTTTCATCTCATTCTCGAAGACTTGTAACCAGCTGGTCAAGTCACGGAACTTGATGAGAGAAACTGGAGTGAGTAGATTCACCTCTTCGCCTTGTGGGCTCACAAATCCCACAATGCATGATGAGCTTTTGTCAATGATAATAGACTTTATACCCGTGAACATCAGCTTGATATGTTTGTTGATGGACAACACATTTGTTCCGCTTCCAAGAAGCTCGAGGAAGTCTTCGTTGCCAATGAAAAAAAGCCGGGCGAATTTGTGTCGCTGGCTATCCAAGTAATCTGCCAAGCCCTTGACGGTCTTATTCAACGACTCCGAGATTTTGGTCATGGCACTAAGACTGCCCTTGATCGAAAGTATGCTTAGAGCCGTCTTGCAACTGATGAGTCTTTTGTTCAAGGACATAAACTCAATGGAAATGTTGTTGAGTCGAGTGGCCTCCAAAGGAAGAGAGGCCTTGATTTGACTATTGGGAGAAAACACTCCATCGAGATAAATCCATTGTCTTTGAACCTCGATCCAAACATCTAGCATGCTTTTGAAATCGTTGAGTCTGCTTTCAAGATCTTGGCGTTCTCGTTCCAAGTGATTATGTAGACTGGACCTTTCGATGCTGTTCAATGTAGACAAGTTGGTTTCACATTGATCATACAACACCTTCCAGTTCTTCACCAACCTGCACTTCCCAGCATAGCTAAACAAGTCAAACACAACCGTCAACCACTCTTGTTCAATACTGGCAAGACTAGATTGAACAACCTGCTCAGCATGTGCTTGTTCTAGAACAGCACGGATACTTGTCTCGTGCATCTTGAGGTTGATACCGATCACATCTCCCACCAATAAAGTAGCGGTTTTCTTATTCTTTGATCCCGTGATTTCCATCACCTGCTCCAAATGGCGCTCTTTCACGGATGCACTTTTGAGTTCGGAGATCATGCCAAAATCTTTTAGAGTTTGCTTGATCAGGCCCTGAAGACTTTCAAAGGCTGAGTACTGCCGAACGGAAATCGGACACTTTTTCAATTCGGCTGCGATGTTCTCCAAGTCTTGCTTAAGGGAACGAGGACTGACATCTTTCCATTTTTGTTTCTTGACCATTTCAAGCATTGTCCACAAGTCCCTTAAAGATGTCCACACAAATTTGAGTTCTTGTAATTCGCCCTCTATTATGGTGACAGACACACTTGTTTCTGGGGACACATGAAGAATTTTCTGTAATTCAAGCAACGGTTTCAATTGAAGGCTAATTTGGTTGACCAGCGACTGGAACCGGGCCAAAATAGCCAATGCAGATGGGGGCTCGAGAGAAGGAGAGATTGGCTTTTTATTCTCCCATTCCAACTCCAATTGGGTATTTTCCTCTGTGATCCGGGAATATTCTGCCTTATAAAGTAGCGTTAGCGACTCAAGGTTGGTGGTGATTTGTTCCAGTTTCTTGACCAAAATACTGTCGATATTCTGGAGCTGGCTCTCAAGTTGTTCAACATAAAGCCAATTCTCTGGTAAGACGGACCTCAGTTTTGAAAGCGTCTGTTGACAAACAAAGAGCAGCTGGATGATCTTTTGCCATTCCGGATACATCGATTGGAACCTGAGAACATCACTGACTTTTTTCAAGACGTTGGGCGAATTACCAGCAAAGTCAAGGTTTCCCAGGAGCGAGATTTGGGCAGAGTTCAAATCTTTGGACACCTTTGCTATGATCTCCTTGATTTTTTCCCGGAAGCTGTTCAAAGCATCAGCTAAAATCAGTTGTAGTAAGGCTTGCACTTTCGGTTGGATCTGCACGAAGGAAATTTTGATAAGGCCTAACTTCTTGATTCCGTTTCCGTCACTTAAAAGTTTCCGTCTTTGCATAAGATCTTCCACATCAGCAAGCGAGGAAGTTATACCTTCCAAGAGCAGTTTTGACTTGAACCGGTCCTCAAAATTGAGGCCTATTTTGAGCTGCTCTTCAACCTTCATCCACTCAGCAAAATAGTCCTTGGAAAGTGTGTGTTGGTCATCTATAGCTGAAAGTGTGACTGATAATGTCAGTGATAGCAAAGGCAGTTCTGCCACAGAAAACATTTTTGTTTCACCTCTCAAAGTCAACATCTTCTGGCCATTAATCATTGTCAAGGTCTCATCCACAAACTTAAACAAATTCTGCTTTGTCATTTCAAGAGGTGGACTGATCAGAATTTCCATATCATTGAAAGTAAGCTCATGAAACGTCGATGGTAGATCTATGAGGGGGTTTGTATCACTGTGGTAAACTGAATCGGGCTTGGTGAGTTTTTCCAAGCGATTAAGCTCATGGCAACATTTCTGACATAACATCTCGAGAATATCTTCATTGATAATTTTCAAAAACCGGGGCAAATCATACAAGTCGGATCGAATTATACTCGAAATGGCTTGCTGGATGCTTTTGATGATCAGTTTCACGGCATCCTTGGAAAACGGGCTCGCCAACATTTGGGGATAAAGGTCCTCAACCAATTGCATGAATAGCTTTTGAAGTGAGTTCATTTGCACATGAAAGTTGTAGATCTGGTTCTGGAGAACATTTATGCGGTTGATGTTCGAGCTCTCGGGCGACGTGGAGTCGAGGTACGAATCGTCCACTCCGCTAAGCTTAATCTCTGACAAAACCAGCGACCAGGTGAACCCCATGACGTCTTTTAATGTGGTGAAGATTTCGCTGACGTGTCCCTCCATCAAGAAACCAAACTTAATGCCAAAGGGCACCCCTTTTCGGAGTGCCATAGTCTCTATAAGCAACTGAGTGTGTTCAGTAAAGGACAGCACTAGAGGCTTCATGACCCTAGTCCGCTCGACTTCAATGACGAGTTTGGCAGGCACACTGAACCCGAGCCCGATGAGTTCTTTGGTCTCGTGCATCTTCTCAAACTTCACATCATCATAGTTGACACTTAAGCAAACATCATCGGTATCTGGTTGCATATCAATGACTAGAAGACTGTCCAGGTCCTTAGTAGCAGCAAGGACTTGGGAAGCTTCTTCCACCCACTCGGCGAAATGGACTTGTGTGTCCAATAGCTTAAGTTGGGCATTTGCCTCGGACTCTATCTTGGAGCCCACGGAGTATCGTTTCCAATTGGCACCCAAGAACCTCTCAAGGTTCACCAAGTAAAAGATGAGCTTACTCCTAAGGCTCTCCTCGTAGCAGATAATCTGACATAGATTCGGCTTTGTTTGAATGCTGTATTCGTCAACATTGAAAAGAAGAATCAAGTTATGAATGTCAATATAAGCTTTGTCCAAAATATTGAGTTTATGCTTTTCATCAATGTATGAGTTCATGAAGGTGGAAGAGTCGGTGGAGCCTCTGCTCTTAAGTTTGCTGAATAAATAGTAATAGTCGGTGAAGATTTGGCAACTCTCAAAGTTTTTGTTGACGATGGAACGGACAGTCTCTTGAATCCTTAAATGCACATCTAGATAGGATTGGTGATTGGTTTTCCAGACCGACATGCCTTCGGTGGAAAAGTCAAATGGTAAAGAGAGGGCAATGTGCTTGTTGTAAGCCAAAGCAATTGCCTCAATGTGTTTTTCGTTCCCCTCGAACTTGTGCAAAGCATAGACGAGCTCGCTATAATTGTGGCGAATTGTCTTGATGTTTTCGATCCGGTCCCTTAATTTGGTGAAGAGGACCAGTTCTATCTTCACGGCCATGAACTTCTCCTGTCTCTTCCTCATGAGCTCCCGAATGACGTTAACCATGAACTTGACGTTGTTGTCGATGGTGGAGAGGAGTCTGGGAAGGTCCACGTGATAAAGCTGGTTGAAGTCATTTTCAGAATCAGCAGTAGCGTTTGCATTGGTCATGAGCTTGCAGAGGAACAGAGCAAATTCATTAAGAATAACCTCCACCAAATCGATCATGCCCTTGAGTGGAAACGAACTGGGACATTTCCATTTTTTCATGTGGGTGAAAAACACCCCCACGGTGTCCTCAAACTGGGTCACACTTGGGACGTTGTCCTTGTTGAACACCAAATCAAGTATCGGAAGATCTCGGAACAAGGAGGTGTATGTTTGGGTCTCCTCCAATTTTTCCATTATTCCAAGGTTATTCTGGAAGGCAATGGTGACTTGAAAGCGTTTGGCAGCGTTGAGGATTTCAATGGCATTAATTACCTCCGGCTGCTTTGTTTGTTCATGGATACGAGTCAATGCAGACTCAAGCAGAGACCAGAATTGAGCCTCATCATGCAACGACTCGCCCGAATCGGAGGTTTTGGAGATTCGAGTCACGTACTGGATCAGACGGATCCACAGATTGACTGTTTTAGTCAAGTCATTGAGAGCAGACGTATCCGACACAATGTCTGAGTCGTGCAGAGCGTTTTGGTTTTCAAGTAAGTTCATTAATTGCTGAGGAACTGACAGAAGCAAATCGGGGACCTCGAGACGGTGCTTCAAGTACTTTAAAGAAAGTGAGAGCTCATTGAAGCGTTTCTTGGCCGCAGAGATGGAACTTGAGTTGGGAGTTTCCGACGACTTCTCTTGAACGATATATTCAAAGTATGGCGCTATGGCAAGCGAAATAAGGTCCTTGAGTTGCTGGTAGGAGTCATAGTCGGCACCTGAACCATTATCTGGCCCATGGTTTGGTATTGGAATGTTGACCACTTGGATCTGAGCAATGAAAGGCACATTTTCATCAACGAGACCTTCTTGTTTGACAAGAACAATCAAGAGGTCGAAATGGAGCGGGCCCGGGTGTAAATGCTGTTTGATGACGAAGGAGAGACCATGCGCTAGGACGAAGAGCGCGTCTGGTTGGGGATTGGCGATGAAGGAGGAAGCCACGAGCTCGCCGTCATGGGACCAATTGTCGCAATCGATTGCTGGGCCCGTGGGGTCTCGTATTATGCTCTTGATAAACGAGAGGACGTGGGTGGGGCTGGGTGGCATGAAGGGTTGATGGAGATCAAAAGGGCGCTACAAGATCTTGTGTTTATGTTTGGTCATGTGAGGGGCACGTGCGCGGTCACGTGGCGCGCTCCCGCGTCTGCCCAAACCAGAAATCCATAAAATTCGTAGACTTTAAGTCGACTTTAAGTAGGGTTAGACTATAGAATATTGAGCCGGATTGTATATTATTGTAGAGTTGAGTTTCACGGTTCTGTACAGAACCATGACTGAAACTATGGCAAATCCAGCCCAAAGGTTAGGAGCGCTGTGCCCCCATTACCAGCCATTCACTCCATAGGCAGTTTTCAATTTATTTAATTGTGTATATTAGGCAGTAAAAAATACACTAGCAATATGAAGCTTATTTCGTGAGCTTTAAGCTTCTTCGTTAATATGAGAGTGCATACAAGACGGTGGTGAGAGGATCCATGGTAAAAGCATCCACAGACCGTATTTAAGCCAGATAAAAAGCCTGGGAAGTCTCCGGAATTCCAGCATTTCAAATAACTAATTTTCAATCCAGTACGATGAAAAAATACGTGTTTTGCGCTGGGCCTTTTTCTACTGACCTTGTCTGGTGCACGGGTGCGCAGTCCCCCGGAATACCATCCAGTCCATCAAAGTCCCCCTTCATCCGAGGTAATGAACAATTGTCATAATGAAAACCCAATTGTCATAATTTAAGCTATTAGAAATTATAAGCAAATGTTAAATTAAATTAAAACTTAATGTACAGGAAGAATCAATGAGTATAATAGCAACATTAATGGTACGGCTAAAGTATCCTGTATATAAGACCGTCAACTAGTGAATTAATGGCTACAGACTGTTTCACTAATGGAGGAGGTAATCATAATAAATTAACTGTTTAATGTACAGTCAGAATCTCAAATAGATATTTTATAAGGTTTAAAAATAAAATTTAGACTTGGATTTTTGGGCAAGGATGGCCCTTTATATATATTTATCTTCGGATGTGTGTGTATGGCGCACCAAACTATATGCAGAAATCGGTTTAATTATTATTAAGTAAAAAAATAATCGCAACGCGCAGGTAACCAAAATATTTAACTTATGAGTAGGAACCTCAGACACTAGACTACACAAATAATCGTACATCCTACTACACGATACAGGAATCGATGGAGCAAATTCACCTTTGATTTTCTTTGATCTTTTTCTTTGATCTTTATCTTTGACTTTCTTTGACTTTCTTTGATTTTTTTGTAGTTCCTGAGACCAATTACCGGTGGAAATGGCTCCATATTTTTTCTCAGAATGCGCACGATGCTGGGAAAATCGGGGCACATTTGGGTTTCCCATAGTTAATTCATCAGCAATACCTAAACCTAAATAGAAATGGACAATAATACTTTAATAGAATTAACGTCATTTCCTTAATGTGAATGATTCAACCTGATACTAGAAACCCTCATTGGACTTCTTAAACCATTTTCCTGAACTGATTTCTGAATTAATTTCCTTGAAATGTTCCTGAACTAATTGATGTTCTGGGAGGAGGGAGAAAGGGAGGTTTATATATTCGCACTGGTGGAAGGGACCACGATATCTTGAGGGCTTGCCACCGCCACCGCGTGGATGTAACGCATAAGGATTGTTTCGGCCGCACATCAACATGCGCATGTGCGGATCCATCCGTCGGTATGCAGTACCCGCAGTCTTGACTGGTTCCTCACCTTGAATAAAGTAAGAAAGTATATTTCGAATTCAAATTTCCAAGGATTCCACGAATCATCAACACTGCCAACCTTAATTTTAAGTTTGAGTGTTTACACTGAAGTCTATATGCAGTCTGATGTTTAGTCTAATGTTTAATTGAAACACGTGGCTGGAGAGTCACAGTCCCACCATCAGTACCCATCACAGTACCCACCATCACTCATTATAGCCTTCGTAGTTCGTAGTATAGTGTAGTGTAGTTTGTGGTGTATAGTATAGTATAGTATAGTTTAATGTGGTGTAGTTTAATGTGGTGTATAATAGTGTGGGGACCAATCACATGCCGTTATCTAATTAAAGGGTTTCAGTTTAAATCAGGTGGCCATTGTGTGGTAATATTCCAGGAATGCCCAGACATGGATGTGTCACGTCACCCTTGGTGCGCCCTTGGTGCGGGCCTTGGTGCGGGCCTTGTTGGGCTGCAGAGGGACGATTCTTTTGCGAAGAAGCCTATGCTCGTTTGCCTATGCTCGTATGTGCGGAACGGAACCCATAATCTCCACTGAAATCACCGGGTGTCCCCATCGCGGACAAACAATAACATTGGCCCGGAAAAAACCTTAGACATGATACTGTGTAATTTTGACAGCAAAGCCATGGAAGCCACCTTTGAATTGTAAAGTCGGATTTCGGGTCATTGGCCACGACTCCCCTGAATCAATTGTCCTTATAACCTTAACATTTGGGCCGTCATTCTTGCGTGGAGAAATTCCGATTAGCGAAAAGCTTGGGCCCGGGCAAAAGAAAGAAATACCAAGAATTCGCGGGTGGCGGATTAAGCTAATCGATGATAAGCAAACGTGATTTTGACAGCGTCAAGTCCTGTAGCAAGTAATTCTCCTGTACATTCCAAGGATCCGACCTTGTGCTCTTGTGCAGGCCCAGGGGTGGACGGTTCCGGAACACAGCTAATCCCCGCACCCGAGAAGGGTTTCATACGCTATCGGTAGACCAGGAGTTTTTACACCGCTCCGCATCAAAAGCCAGCAGGAAAAAAAAAGTTAAGCCGCGCAATCTCGGAAATGACTGTTTTCAATCAAAGTCCGCGACTTCTGACAAATATGGCTCAAGGACATGCATGTCGTATCCGCACCGCGAAGCCTCGGGACCTCTTCCCCATCCGCTTCCGACCCGCACTTGCAACAATTTCACTCTTGAGATATTTAAATTGCTGCTTGCCCCGCTATGTTTTGGCCTTATAGAATTTTCATCTTTCTTCCCTTTAGTTATGTCTGAACGTGAAGGATGGCTGAATACCCCTGGCGGGGATAAATTCACGGATGCCGGTGAAAAATACACCGGCCCCGAACCCGTCCCAGAAACTTATCCTAATCATCACTTAGAAGATGATGCCTCCCTCAATGAATACCGTGGCCAAGACGATGAACAGATCAGGGAATTGGCTAGAACTTACACAAATTCCTCCAATGCTGCCAGTGTCAAATCAAAGTCTTCCGGCGACTTGTTGAAGTACTTGTCCCACATGTCCGAAGTGCCAGGTGTGGCTCCTTACACTGATGCTCCCGAAAGTTTGGACCCTGAAAGTGAAAATTTCGACGCCAAATTCTGGGTCAAAAACATGCGCAAATTGATGGACTCGGACCCCGATTACTACAAGCCTTCCAAATTGGGTGTGGCTTACAGAGACTTGAGAGCTTACGGTTTGGCTACGGACTCCGATTATCAGTCTACCGTCACAAATGGTCTCTACAAGTACGCCACTGATTTCTTGGACGGTTTCCGTAAAGATGATCCCGCTAAATCTTTCGATATCTTGAAGCCAATGGATGGTTACTTCCGTCCCGGTGAGCTCACCGTTGTACTTGGTCGTCCAGGTTCCGGATGTTCTACTTTGTTGAAGACCATTGCCTGCAACACTTATGGTTACCACGTTGGCGCAGAGTCTAGAATCTCTTATGATGGTCTTACGCCAAAGGAAATCGAGCAGCATTACCGTGGTGATGTTGTCTACTCCGCAGAAACAGACACTCACTTCCCACACTTGAGTGTGGGTGATACCCTTGAGTTTGCTGCTGCTATGAGAACTCCCCAAAACAGAGGTCCTGTTACTAGAGAGGAACACGCCAAGCACATGGCCTCTGTATACATGGCCACTTACGGTTTGTCACACACAAGAAACACCAATGTCGGAAATGATTTTGTTCGTGGTGTTTCTGGTGGTGAGAGAAAGCGTGTTTCCATTGCTGAGGTCTCCTTGTCTGGTGCTAACATCCAATGTTGGGATAACGCCACTAGAGGTTTGGATGCAGCCACTGCTTTAGAGTTTATCCGTGCCTTGAAAACGTCCGCTGCCATTTTGGACGCAACTCCATTGATTGCTATTTACCAATGTTCTCAAGATGCCTACGACTTGTTCGACAATGTTGTTGTTCTTTACGAGGGTTACCAAATCTTCTTTGGTAAGGCTAGTGTTGCTAAGGACTTTTTCATCAATATGGGATACGAATGCCCACAACGTCAAACTACTGCTGACTTCTTGACTTCTTTGACCAACCCATCCGAGAGAATTGTCATCCCAGGTTACGAAAACAAGGTTCCAAGAACTGCTCAGGAATTCTCGGAATACTGGAGAAACTCTCCTGAATACAAAGCTCTCACCGAAGGGATTGACTCCTATTTGAATGAGGCTGAGGCTGGCCACAAGCGTGACGCATACTACGAGTCTCACGTTGCTAGACAATCTGACCACGTTTCCCACCGTTCTCCTTTCACAATTTCCTTTGGTATGCAAGTGAACCTTCTTATTAAAAGAAATTTCAAAAGAGTTAAAGGAGATCCTTCCATTACATTGTTCTCCATTTTCGGCCAGGGTGTCATGGGTTTGATCTTGTCTTCTGTCTTCTACAACCTTAGTTCTACCACAGGAAAGTTTTACTACCGTGGTGCTGCTATGTTCTTTGCTGTGTTGTTCAATGCCTTTGCTTCTTTGTTGGAAATCATGTCTTTGTTCGAAGCCCGTCCGATTGTTGAAAAGCACAAGAAGTATGCATTGTACAGGCCGTCTGCTGATGCCCTTGCATCTATCATTTCTGAATTGCCAACTAAGCTTTGCATGTCTATGATTTTCAACTTTGCATTTTACTTTATGGTGCATTTCAGAAGAAAGCCTGGACGGTTCTTCTTCTACTGGTTGTTGTGTAACCTCTGCACGCTTGCCATGTCGCATATTTTCAGATCCTTGGGTGCAGTTTCTACCTCTATTGCTGGTGCAATGACTCCTGCAACTGTTATATTGATGGCGATGGTTATTTTCACTGGTTTCGTCATTCCAACCCCAAGTATGTTGGGCTGGTCTCGTTGGATTCAGTACATCAATCCTGTTTCCTATGTTTTCGAGTCTTTGATGGTGAATGAGTTCGATGGCCGTGACTTTGAGTGCAGTCAGTACATTCCAAGTGGTCCTGGCTATGCAACAACTGCTACTCCTAACAACGTGTGTAGTGCAGTTGGCTCGATTCCTGGTGCGTCTATTGTCAGTGGAACAAGATACATGGAAGTTGCCTATGAGTATTACAATTCTCACAAGTGGAGAAACGTTGGTATTGTCATTGCATACATTATTGTTTTCTTGGGTGTCTACATTGGTTTGACTGAAATCAACAAGGGTGCTATGCAGAAGGGTGAGATTGTTCTTTACTTGCGTGGTTCTTTGAAGAAGGTTAAGAAGGAGAGAGATCAGAGAAAGGCTATGGCTGATGATCTTGAGAACAGCCTCTCCAACGAAAAACTCGGAACTAATGAGGCTCTTTCGAGCTCTAGAGAGAAATCTTCTGGAAGCTCTAAGGAAAAGTCTTCTGGAAGCTCCAGCTTGTCTGCCGAAGTTGCTCAGTCTAGAATTTTCCACTGGAGAAACTTGACTTACTCTGTGAAGATCAAGAAAGAGGACAGAATTATTTTGAACCAGATCGATGGTTGGGTTAAGCCGGGCCAAGTCACTGCCTTGATGGGTGCCTCCGGTGCCGGTAAGACTACCTTGTTGAATTGTTTGTCGGAGCGTCTTACTACTGGTGTTGTCACTGATGGAACCAGATTGGTCGACGGTAAGCCTTTGAGTTCTTCTTTTCAAAGATCCATTGGTTACGTTCAACAACAAGATATTCATTTGCCAACATCCACTGTCCGTGAAGCCTTGACCTTCTCTGCCTACTTGAGACAACCAAAGAGTGTTTCCAAGAAGGAGAAGGACGAATACGTCGAATATGTGATTGATTTGTTGGATATGGAAGTCTACGCTGATGCCTTGGTGGGTGTTGCCGGAGAAGGATTGAACGTCGAACAACGGAAGAGATTGACCATTGCTGTTGAGTTGGTTGCTAAGCCAAAGTTGTTGCTTTTCTTGGATGAGCCTACTTCTGGTTTGGACTCGCAAACCGCTTGGTCTATCTGTAAGTTGATGAGAAAGTTGGCTGACCATGGACAAGCAATTTTGTGTACCATCCATCAGCCATCGGCCATTTTGATGAAAGAGTTTGACCGGTTGTTGTTCTTGCAAAAGGGTGGTAGAACCGCTTACTTTGGTGATTTGGGTGAAAACTCCCAGACCTTGATCGACTACTTTGAGAAATACGGAGCCCACCCTTGTCCTCCAGAAGCTAACCCCGCTGAATGGATGTTGGAAGTTGTTGGTGCTGCTCCAGGTTCGCACGCCAAGCAAGACTACTTTGAAGTTTGGAAAAACTCCACGGAATACCAGGAAATGCATAAGGAGTTGTCATACATGGAGAGCGAGCTTCTGAAGATCCCAGCCGAGGTCGAAGAGGGAGAAAGCAACAAGTACGCCGCCCCTGTGCTCAGCCAATACTTCATTGTCACCAAGAGAGCTTTCCAACAATACTGGAGAACGCCAGGCTACGTTTATGCCAAGATCTTTTTGGTTGTTTCGTCTTCATTGTTCAATGGTTTTTCGTTCTTCAAGGCCGGTACTTCCATACAAGGCTTGCAGAATCAAATGTTTTCGATTTTCATGTTTTACATGCCTTTCAACACCTTGGTCCAGCAAATGTTGCCATACTTTGTTAAGCAAAGAGAGATTTACGAGGTCAGAGAAGCTCCTTCGAAAACTTTTAGTTGGTTGGCTTTCATTACCGCTCAAATTACCGTTGAAATTCCATTCCAAATTGCCATTGGTACTTTGGCCTTTTTCTGCTGGTACTACCCAGTTGGATTATACGCCAATGCTGCAGTGACCGGTGAAACCAATGGACGTGGAGTGTTCATGTGGCTCTTGATTATTTGCTTCTATGTGTTCACATCCACCTTGGGACAGTTGTGTGTTTCGTTCAGTGAATTGGCCGAGAATGCCGCCAACGTTGCCAACTTGTTGTTCATCATGTGCTTGAACTTCTGTGGTGTGTTGGCTGGCCCCAATGTTTTGCCCGGCTTCTGGATCTTCATGTACCGGTGCAATCCATTCACATACTTGATCCAAGCCATGTTGAGTACTGCCGTGGCCAAGAACACGGTGAGGTGTGCAGAAAGAGAGCTTGTCACCTTCAACCCTTCTGGTGCAAATACGTGCAGAGAGTTCATGGAGCCATACATCAAATCTGCTGGTGGATACTTGACCAACCCGGAAGCAACATACCAATGTCGGTTCTGTCAAATCAGCTCCACCGATACCTTCTTGGCCAGCGTCAACTCTTACTACAGCCAAAGATGGAGAAACTGGGGGATCTTTTTCGCCTTCATTATCATTAACATCTTGCTCACGTGTTTCTTTTACTGGTTGGCCAGAGTGCCCAAGGGATCCAAGGAGAAGAAGGAGAAGAAGGATTAGAAGTTATTATTTATCAGGCCCATTTAGTTCGAGATTAGTGTTATTCCATAAATGGATATTCAATAGAAATAAAACACAAAACACAAAGCAAGCGTAGTATACGAGTAATATGACTTTTATTTATACAGTGTTGAATTCTAACATCACTAAGGAGAGCACCTTGAAGGCTATAGATTTACTTGGAACGTGCCGTTCTCAAAAGTACAGTGACGATTTCAGTAAAATTCTTTTATTATGAATCTTTCGATACCTTCTTTATAATGATCAATTGCTCCTTGGAGCTTATGCTAGTTTGGCGTGACGTTGTACTTCAACTTGATCCCCATGGCATTCAACTCGGAATCCAAGTACTTCAAGACAAATGGAATAGCCACGTTGGTCGTGTCCTCACCACCCACGAACTTGACTCCCTGGCCATCCTCCCAAATGTCAGCCTCGTCAACGTAAATCCCCTTCTTGATGTAGTCGTCCAACTTATCGGAACATGCACGGCATCTCACGGAGGAGAAGGATCCAATGCGGGGCACCGACAGCTGGGTATTTAGCAAAGAGCCACACGACCGACAGATGGGCGTTTGCGTGTAATCGGACGAGTTCAACAATCTATCCTGAAGCAAGTATGACGTTCCATGGCCGATCAATGCATCTCTCTCCATCTCTCCCACACGAATACCACCGTTCCTTTTACGGCCCTTGACGGGCTGCATCATCAACGAGTTTACCGGACCCGTGGATCTGACTTGGAACTTATCGTTGACCATATGTCTCAATCTTTGGTAGTACACCACTCCAATGTAGATATCTGCTCTGAGCTCCTCGCCCGTGGCTCCCGAGTACATGGGCTCGTTTCCGTGGTAATTATATCCTGCGGTTTTCAATTGCTCCCCAAAGTAATCTGCAGGGGTATCACTTTCACTGAACTTCCAAGGCGTGGCATCGTGGGCCATTCCGTGGAGTGCTCCTGCTTTTCCAGCAAGAGATTCCACGAACATACCAATGGTCATCCGCGAGGGGAAAGCGTGGGGGTTGATGATGACATCGGGTTGCATTCCGGACTCCGAGAATGGCATATCGATGGTAGGCCACTTGCGCGAGCAAACACCCTTTTGTCCGTGTCTGGAGGAGAACTTGTCTCCGATCAAAGGAGCTCTGGTGACTCGGTATTTGATGGTGATCTGTTGACATTCCTGGTCGCCGGCATCGTCTCCTAGAAGCTTCACCTCTTCAATGTACGCGGCCTCACTGGAATGGTATCTCTTGACCTTGGTTTTTCCGGTGCTATCATCATAAAAAGCAACGATGGGGTCTCCCTCTTCAACCTTGACTCCAATAAGAGGGAATCCATCATCATCCAACTTATCTTTCCACTCTTGAGGCCACTCGTCGGCACCGAACCCGAAATGCTCCGTGATGGCTTCTCCTCTTCTCCTCTTCATGCTCAAGTCCACCTTTTCCACCTTAAGAACACTTCCGTATCCAAAGCCTCTTTCGTCCGCAGACTTGTTGATGATCATGGCGTCGTCCATATCGTATCCAGTATAAGAAATGACCGCCACAACGGCATTGGTCCCGTTGGGGAAATTGTCCATTCCATACTCATCGTACAAGTTGGCCTTGACAATGGGCGTTTGCCCACTTTGCAACCGGTACAACTTGTTGTCTGATCTGTGTGCAAGTGCCACCCCGGGCGTACCCATGGTTTGCTTACCCATTTGACACTGGTACATGTTTCTTGGCGACTGGTTGAAGTCGGAAAATGGAGTCAAGTTGGCCAAAATCGAAAGGATGTTGGTGGGTGCAAACTCCACATGGGTATGGTTGTTCTTCTCAATCTCAGCTGGTGTCACGGCAATGTTCATGTAAACCTGTTCGAAAGGACCAACGATATCCTCCTTTTCCAAAGGCAAGTACTTGGTGGGTCTCATCATTCTCGAGTGGCCTCCAAAAATGAACAAGCCGGGGTATTGACCCTTGGATGAGGGTGGCACGTATCCGATTTCCAAGTCAAGAGGCAAGCCATGGCCACCTTGAACCTTCCAAACACGCAAAGCATCGGCCACGAGTTTTCCTTGCTCGTGTGTAGTCCATCCAACAATCTTACCATCCAACTGGACACAGCACAAGTTGGGGCCGGCTGCAAAAGTGTGGGCTGGCGAAACACCCAACCTGGCCAAAGCTTCTGGCACTTTGGAAACGTCGGAAGCATGCGTAGCAATCTTACACTTGTGGGACAAATGATTCAACAAACCACAGGGAGATCCATCGGGCGTATGCACAGGACACAAGAAACCCCATGATTCGGGCAACAATTTTCTGACGGTAGTGGTCTTCAACTCTGCGAAAAAAGAACCTCTGTGGACCATTCTGAAATGGGCTATGAAACGATGGAAGTTGATCTTCTCGGCAACAACTGTATAACCCGAGACTTGCTGCAAATCCAATCCAGATTGGGAAACCAAGTTACCCGTGGACAAGAAATACTGCAACTTTTGACCAATGTTCTCATTGATTCTCATGAACAAACGAGTCATGTACTTTCTATCAGAGAAGTTGACCCGGGTGCCCCTGTTTATGTCGGAGTTGATCTGGAGTTGTATGCTCTGCAAATACTCGTCGATCTTCTCTTTGATGATCATACTGTATAAAAAACCTCCCAACAACACTTCTTGATGCTGGGTGGCATCTGGATTGTCTGGGGCACAGTCTCCGGCAACAAGAGTGTACAACTTTCTGATCATAAACAACAACATGCGGAATTTATCGGCATTGTCTGGCAAATGCACAAGCACAATTCTGTTCAACACCTCTTTTCCGATCTCAATGTCGGATTTGTCGGGGGTTCCACCAAAGGCAACGCGGAACTTGTCTCCCAAGTACGCCAAGGTCTCTTTCTTGGAGTAGAGGTTGTACTGCTTGTAGGTACGCAAGAGCAACTCCAACCGATCGGTCAAGAAGGAGTTGGAGGTATCGGAAGCCACAATGCCATCGAAGATTTCCCGGTCGTTGGTCTCGATCAACGCCTTTAAGATCATCATCACTGGAACAAGGTACTCGTTTTTTCTCCAGGAGAATCTAAAGGTCACGTTACCATCATTAAGGTAGTGCAACACGTTTGTCTGGGACGTTTGGTCGGGCCTCGTACATCTGATCTGCACACCGAATTTGGAGTAAGCAGCACCTCTATTGGCAAAAGAGGGCCGGATCAAGGCCATGGGGTGGTTTCTTCTTTGCACAATCAACATACGAATGAGCTTCTCAATACCATTCACAATAAAGTAACCTCCAAGCTCATCGGACTCTTCCCGGTGGTCCACCAACTCTTTGGGAGAGAATTTTTCCAAGTGGCATCGATTGGACTTGACCATAATGGGCACCTGTCCACAATCACGGACCTCCGAGACCTCTTCGCCATCATTCACCGTCCACGTGAGCTTAAGCATGAGCTTGGAACGGTATGTGGTCATTCTCTCTCTGCACTCACTGGGGTACGTTCTTCTCACCAACGACACCTTGTCGGAAGGAGGCACGGCGGGCTTGGCTAGCTGCACGGAGTCGACTCTCATCTGCAATTTGTTTCCCAACGTGGAGCTATCGGCCGAGTCGAAAATCGTCTTTGTTCCAATATCCTTGACTGCCAAGTTCAAGAGTCCTCCATCGGGACCATCGGTCAACGCATTGAACGACCCGACATGCGGAGCCACGGCTTCCACGAGGAGCGGGTAGGCGGACTTATCCGTGGGAGGATTTTTGAAGCGTTCTTCGCGCTCTAGTGTCCTTAATTGAGCACTCATGGTGGATGAATGTAGTTCTGTCTGCGATAGGGAGGGAAATTTTGATGCGATGTTGATAAATTTTTGTGATGAGGTCACGTGCGCACCCGAGGTTTTGGGAGGGAGGAGGGAAGGCCCCCCAGGGAATGGAGTCTCTTTGGGTAAAAAAAAATTGGCTCTATAATTTAGCTAATATTATTTTTTAAAGGTTTTTTCATGGTTTTGGCTCGGTAAAACACCCCGTATATTTTTTTGTACGGGATCTATACGTCCTCCCCTCCTGTATCCATGAACTCGATGGCTACTTGTAGATACCGTAAATGCGCACTGCTGCGTACAGTCAGTGTAGCATCTTCATCTAGCACCTTCATCTAGCACCTTCATCTAGCACCCTCACTGGAATGGCCAACTCCCGGTTCGAGTACGTCAAGCAGTTCGAAAGGGAAAACTACCTTCTTCCAGAAACCCACATTGTGATCCGCGTGGATGGCAAAGGGTTCCACAAATTCTCCACCTTCTATGAGTTCGCCAAGCCCAACGATGCCCGGGCCTTGGATGTCATGAACAGAGCGGCGCTCAGCATGATGGAGCAGTTCCCCGATATCGTCATGGCGTATGGCGATTCCGACGAGTACCTGTTTCTTCTAAGGAAAGGCACGGATTTGTTTGAGCGCAGGGAGATGAAGTTGGTGTCGACGTTTGCTTCGTTCATGTCGGTGCACTATACGTTGCATTGGAACCTGGAGTTCCCGGAGAAAGCCATCCAGCCGCTGCGGCTCCCGACGTTCGATGCCCGGGCCGTGGTTTATCCGAACACAAATGTTGTCCGTGATTACTTTAGCTGGCGGCAAGTGGACTGTCACATCAATAATCTCTATAACACTACGTTCTGGAGCCTCATGAATGTGTGTGGCATGAGTGGGAAGGAGGCGGAGAATGAGCTCAAGGGCTCGCTATCAAAGGATAAGAACGAGATTCTTTTCTCCAGGTGTGGTATCAATTACAATGACGAGCCGGAGATTTTCAAGAAGGGCACGGTGATTGTGAGGGAGTATGAGAAGCACGAAACAGGTGATGGGGCCGAACTCAGTTCTCGCCAAAAGCAACGACTCGACAAGATGAGGAGAAAGGGAAAAATCACTCTGCACCATACCAACATCATCGACGATACATTCTGGAGTGCCCGACCATGGCTCCTCTCCTAAAGAAGCATCATAGAAAGCATCATACAAACCAAAAACGTTCTACAACGTGGCAGCATCATACTGAACGCATTTAACATAGTGGAGCACGCCGATCCATATAGTGGTCGGCTCTAATAGTCTTAAATAATATTTACAATCAATTGATTCCACGTTGGTCCAAGGCCTTCTTCACCGTCTGGTACACCTCGTCCACGGGCTTGTCGCATTGAAGCTTCACCACTCTGTTTTCCTTGTCAAAGTAGTCCACCACCGGCATGGACGTCTCCACAAACGTCCGGAACCGTTTCTTGATACTCTCCACGTTATCGTCGGTCCGTCCACTGGTTTTCCCCCTCTCTAGAAGTCTCTGGAGCATGACTGCTTCCGGACACTCGAAAAAGAGGGTGAAGTTGGACTTGACAATCTGCTCTTCAAACGTAATGGCCTGGTCCATCTTTCTAGGGAACCCATCCACCAAGAACCGGTAGTTCTTCTTGTTGTACTCCTCTGTGATTGCTTGTTGGAGCAAAGCAAGCGTGACTTCCTGTGGAACAATGGTTCCTTCCTTAATACATTGGGCAATCATCTCCCCATACTTGGAGCCTTCCCTCTTTTGCTCTGCTCTCAACAAGTCGCCTGCTGAAAGATGCACAAAGCCCCTATCAGCAACAAGCTTGGCACACTGGGTTCCCTTGCCGGACCCCGGGCCTCCCAACACAAAGATGACCTTGACCTCCTTTTCGGAAAACGCCGGGCCTTTTTGGGCCTCAACGGCAGAGGTGGGCGGGTTTTTGTTGTATAAGGAAGCACCAATGGTCGATCCCACGACCAAGATGGCTAGCGCTCCGAGAATCACTCCACGGCCGTTCTTGGCTGGCGGAGGAGGATTTCTAAACGAGGAGTTGCATCTAAGAAAATTCCTTGGCACACGTGACTTTAAAAGGGGGCCTCTAAATGTTCGAGGGGCGAGTCTGATTCCTGGAATCATGGTATTGGTTTTTGAAGATAAGTGAGTCTCGGAAAAAATCAGATCGCTTTTTGCTTAGAGGTACGGCACACTGCACCCTTTGCCAGATCCCCCATGAGCCAAGTTGTAAAAAAAAAAAATGGGGGGGGGGGGGGATTTGGGGCACATATATACTTTTAATNTGAAAAAAAAAAAAAGGGGGGGGGGGGGAGATTTGTGGCACATATATACTTTTAATTTGTTTTTGTGTCACTTGCTTTTGTGTCACTTGCTTTTGTGTCACTTGCATTGGCAATGTTTCAGGTTGGTTTCAGAAAAATATTTTTGGTTGGTCATGTGGAATTGGCTGGGTAAGCTTTTGTGGGGTCACTTTTTTTTGACGTGGAAATGTCGCAATATACGAATCTTGCGAACTACTTAAAATCAGGTGATGAACCAACAACATCACCAAAAATCGGAATAATTATAAATTTCATAAATAACCAAATCTATAAAACTTTATGAAAATTCTACAAGTGTTATACTCTTAAATAAATTCATAAATTCATACTGGAATAGGGCTTTGTTGTAAAGGGTGTTCATGCATGCTCTAGATACAGGACCGAGTTTACTCTCCTCCTATTTATAGGCTTCCAACGACTCGTCTCCCACCCTAAAATATCCCCCATTCATACCCTTGGACCAGTCCTTCAACACAAAATTCACACAGTACTTGGCAGGCACATCCGGATGCAACAACTGGTTGTTGGAGTGCAAATCAGTAAACCTCTTGAGACTGTCTTCCGGCATGTTGGCGCCGAACACCTCCCGAATATCCTTTTGCATGGCAGTATCCACGACTCCAGGAGCAAACGAGAGGGCTAGCACATCATCGTTTTCAACAGCCACGTGGCGAATAAAGTGATTCAAAGCCGCTTTCGACGAGCCATAGGCCGCCCAGCCATGGTATGCACTGTTGGATGCACCGGACAGCACCACCACGATCTTGCCCTTGGACTTTTTCAAGTGTGGAAGAGCCGCCTGAACCAATTCCACCACCGAGAAAAAGTTGATGTCGTAAAGCCGTCTCCATGCCTTCATATCTGCATCTGCAATAGGCCCCACGGGATCCAAAACCCCAGCATTGGCTATGATGGAGTCAATGGCCCCATACTTCTCCAATGCCAACAGCACCACCTTCTCGGCGGTTTCAGGATCCGCAACATCCGCCGAGACCGTGGTGACCCGTTTACCATACTCTTTCTGGAGAGACTCAAGAGGAGCAGTTGTGCGTGCCACTGCAACTAGATTCCCGTTGGGGTTTTGGTCAAGGAAGATCTTGGCCATTGAGGCTCCAATACCTACGGTTAGTAACACGTCGACAATAAAGTGGGCATGGGGGGAAAGGACATACCTCTAGAAGCACCGGTCAAAATAAGTGTGTGGCTCATGGTGGCTGGCAGATGTGGGGATCGCAGCCTTTTATATAGCCCTGTCTTATATACCCAACTCTTATATACCCAACTGATGCGGCACTGAGACACACCATAAACACTCCAGAAAAAAGACCAGAGACAAAAATAGATATACATTGATTTGATATGTACATATATATTAATACATTTGGCTTCTAACTATGATGTTGACTACAATTTAAAGACATATAAATATAGAAAATTAGAAGTTGTAAATGGCATACCTCTTTCAAGGCCAAATTTGCAACCCGAAAGCCCCGGTCGTGCGCCTACCGCGCGATACCATGACTCGCGTCCTACTCCATACTTTCTTTCCTCACATCCCTACGCAATTCTTCATCCCAATGAACATAAACCCGGACTCAGCAAAGGAGATCCCTTGCAAAAACGTTCTAATCTATGGATACTGCAAATTCGAAAACAAGGGTTGTGCTTTCTCCCACCCTCTGTCGGCCAAAGCAGACCCCGAATCCCAACCTCCAACGGTGTCTCAAACGCAAACGCAAACACAAGGTTCCATGGCATCTCCCAACCTGAACAAGGCCACTCTTTATACGGATACAACCTCTCCGACGATGCAACATGCGTCCACGATCTTCTCCAACCAATCCACTGCCTCGTCCGCCGCCACTTCCAGACCAACCATGGCTTCCATGGATACAAAGCGCAAGTTCAACACGAAAACGCCTTCTTTCCAGCCGTCGGTGCTGACGGTGACCAATAAGTTTGCAGCGCTCTCACCCAAAGTCAAAGAAATCCCGGTGTTTGTTCCATCTGGTATGGAATCAGCAAGCAATAGAGCTACTGTGCCCGGAGGACTGGACAACAGCCCCAATGGCCTGGCAACGCCATTGAGCAGGAAGTTCAATACTTCAACCCCTTCATTCACGCCTTCAAGTCCATACGAGGAGCATTTTTCTTTTCCCACGTTAAATAATGTGTCAAACGATGGCTTTCTGTCGCAATACCTGCAAAACACTGTGCCTCATACACCCCAAGCGGTCTCTGGACCTCTGAGGATTATGCAACCTGTGTCTCAAACTGCAAAGCAACAGAATCCTTACCTACCTAATGGTTCTGCAGTTGCCGCTTCTACCAACCCTAGCACCATGAATGGTGTTCCGGAGTTCTTGTTCCATGGGCAGAACGTGCTGGCGTACCCGTTGAATTACCACTTATACGCCCCTGCTCCTCCTCCAAGGTTGGCTCCTACACTTCAGCCATATGAGACGAATGTGAACGACATGTTCATACCGAATGATGTACGTGAATCAATCACCAAGAAAAATGAGGCCACGTTGCAGACTTTGCCTCAGCTGTCGTTACCGGAACATGTTGGCGTGTACCACTCATTGGTTCCAATCGACTCGACGTTTGACCAATTATCAAGTGTGTACCAATTACCCTCGTGTGTTTACAAAGTGAACTCCAACATCGACGGCCTACCATATGTATTGCGGAGAATTGACTACAGCTCCAAGTTTAGAATCCTCAACGAGCATCCGTTCGCGACGGTGAAAAAGTGGAAGAGGGTCTCCAATCCCAATGTGGTACGACTTCAAGATGCATTCACGTCAGTTGGGTTCGGCACCAGCGGTGAGCCAACGTTATGTCTTGCATATGACTATTATCCATTGGCGAACACATTACAAGATCAACACATGACAAGAAAGCTCGGGGTGAGGTTGGAGCCTGTGGGCGAAAAGCTCTTGTGGAGCTATCTTATACAGCTAAGCGGGGCTCTTATTTCTATCCACGAGGCTGGGTTGTTTGCAGGCAGTTCGATGTCGATGAGCAAGGTTCTCGTCACCAATAAAAACAGGGTGAGATTGGGTGCAGTGTGTGCAGATGATATCCTAGATTACGAGATGCTCGAGAAAAGGGCCGAAGAAATCGGCACGCCGAGAACCCTCAAGGAGATGCAGATGGCAGATATCACCCGGCTAGGCAAGGTGATCTCCGAGTTGGCGAGTGCAACTCTTCCTCCCAACATGAGAGGAGTTCCCACCGACTCCATCATTATGTACTTACAGTCCTATAGCTCCATAAGCTTTAGTGATGAGATGGTGTCAGTGATGAGAATGTTGATGGAGGCCGATGAGGCATTCAGCTTATACGAGTTCTATGGGCGATACCTCTCGAAGCAGCTGCTTGAAATCATGAATGGGTTCCAGGATCTGACGGACTACTACGAGAGTCAGTTGCTGTCGGAGGTGGAGAACGGAAGGTTGTTCCGGCTCTTGGCCAAGATCAACTTTCTACTCAGCCAATCGGAGTTCACGGGGGAGATTGGAGGCAGTGGATTCATCATTAGCCTGTTCCGAGATTATCTTTTCCAAACGGTGAACGAGGTTGGCAAGCCGGTGATTGATCTACTGAGGATCTTGGTGAACCTCAATAAATTGGACGTGGGCATAGACGAGAAGATCCAACTCATTTCACGGGAGGAGGATAGCTGCATCATTGTCAGCTACAAGGAAGTGAAGGATATTATAGACCTGAGTTTTCGCTCAGTTTTGAAATAGAAACTCTACACATAGCTATATAAACTAGAGTAGGAAATCGCCTACCATAGAATGCTAAAGATTTGGCCTTGAGAGTAGAAAGAAGTAGACTACCAAGTCTTAGGCTGTACTAGTCTACGACAAAGTGCTATATGCACTACCAGAGACTACGGCAAAGTGCTATATACACTACCATGAACCATACACTACAAACTCCGAAATGATCTAGATGTTGAATTTTTTTATATTTATACAGTCTTGGGAAACTGTTCTAGTCACGTGACCATATCAAGTCACTTTGATTTCCAACTGGGCGTTTCAGAATGCATACCATACTCTAAGGTACCTATAACTAGGCATTGCCACTGGACAAGACACTTGAACCAAGGCTAGAATTGACGAGACAAGACTGGACACTCACCGGAAATAAACGGACACTACTAGACACTACCAGACACTACGAGACACTACGAGACAGTAGACAGTAGACAGTAGACTAGACAAGACACTTGAACTACAGACTAGAACTAGACTAGACACTACTACTTGACTGGACACTACTACAAGACTAGACTAGACACTACTACAAGACTAGACACTACTAGACAAGACTAGACTTGAACTAGAGACACCACTACTAGACTGAAGTAGCTTAGACAAGATTTAACTAGACTAGACTAGACTAGACTGGACTGGACTTGACTTGACTTGACTAGACTTGACTAGACTAGACTAGACTAGACTAGACTAGACTAGACTTAACTAGACTAGCATGGACTGGACAGAATTGAAGCAGTGTTAATCACATGATAGAAGAGGCATCAGTTTCGCAGCCGGAAGCGGGCGAAATCGGGAAGAAAGCGATAAGCCATTTTTTGGGCCGGGTGCGGAGACGTACGCGGAATTCCTCCATGTCTCGGACAAAAAGAGTCATTCTTGTTATTCTTGTCATTCTCGTTATTCTCGCACAACATGTGACCTCGAGGTGGCGCGGAGAATACACCGGGCCGGTGCGCAATCGAGGCCCGCGGAAACACGCGGCACGTGACGCGCGTGATCCATGACTAACACTATGCATCCCGATAATGAGTATGAGTAATATTCCTTCAAGCAGGGTGCTGCGTGGAACCATGTCATATATAAGCCGCGCAAGCCACACCCTCCCACACTTTCCCCCAAATCCACACTTCAAATCCACACTTCCCTACAAATACACTTCCCTACAAAACCAACAAAACAACGCCTTTTTCTCCCTTCCCTTTTTTTCATTTCACATCTTTTACATCGCTCCCCGTCTTTTATATCTGGCACCCCATTTCCCCAGGTCCAGATCGGTTGGTTTAGGTTACGGATTAACCTGGTTAGTGCATTTCCATCTTGGCGTTTTTAGCTGGCTAAACTCGACTCCTCATTCAAAACCCCCTCCTTGTGTTATTTTGTCCCTTTTTTGTCCCTTTTTTGTCTCCTGCCTGAATTCTCGGATCAAAATGGTTTCTTCTTACTAGGTCGGCGCACCCGGAAGTTAGAAAGAAGAAGTGAACGACAAACTTGTCCAATTATTTCCCCGAGCATCTGAGCATCTGAGGATCTGAGGATCTGAACCCAGGATCTGAACCCAGGATGTTCACCCCCGAGGGCTCGGCCTCGCCCAAATCCGCCGGGCTTCTGCCCCCCTCTCCTTCGTCTTCATTGGACTCGGACCACTATTCCCCAAACAACCTGAAGTACTACAATGAGCACTTGACCAAGGCTCAGTTCAACTCCATTCTCATCAACTGCACCTTGGGCTTGCTCAAGCTTTGCTACCAAGACCACGCCAGACCCACCAAAGACTGCAACCCCAAAACTTTCCCCCTCGACGACTCCAAACTCCGATTCTTCATTCTCGAGGTCATGAGAAGATCAAAAACAACCACCCAGTCGTTGCAGATCTGCTGCTACTACTTGTTCAAAATCATCAATAGCAACAAGTCCACCAGCCTTTGCCCCAAGAAACTATTCTTGGGCATGATCGTCCTTGCATCCAAATTCAACCAGGACCATAATTACTCGGCCAAAACCTGGCTCAAGATCTGTGGGTGTGAGAACCCCACCGAGACTTCCACCCTTAACCTTGCCAAGTTGAAAGAGGCGGAGAAAACTTGCCTCGAGACCCTCGATTATAGTCTCTACATCAACAAGGCCAAATACGAGAACTGGTGCAACGTGCTCTTGATCTTTGGCTACGACTTTATCCTCCTGCACCAGGTGCCTCTTGGCGTATTGACGTGGTTCAGCGATGACATGTGTGCCAAGAAGCTCCGTTACTGGAAGATGTTCTTGGTGAAGTTAGAAGAGTCCACGTTGAAGGAGACCAGCGTGAACTTTAAGCAGTATTATGCTAACCAGATCGGCACCAAGGTGGTGACCACTGGGCCTTCCAAGATCGGGTCTG
This sequence comes from Metschnikowia mauinuiana, assembly GCA_002374555.1. Lineage (NCBI taxonomy): Eukaryota > Fungi > Ascomycota > Pichiomycetes > Serinales > Metschnikowiaceae > Metschnikowia > Metschnikowia mauinuiana. The sequence goes on along the minus strand of NKZY01000861.1, from coordinate 95,708 downwards.
TCTTGGGCAAACGCATCTACGAAGACATCTACGAAGACGAGCAACTGGTCTCCGTCTCCAAGAGGGTGTGTCCAACTAATTAGAGATGACCATATCGGATTACTTATTTATAGCTGATGAATGTCTACTTGAATATGTTCTACTTAAATAATGTATCTACCAGGTATTGTATACTGAACATGTATACGTGACTGTAGAAGGCTACAGATGCATTCGACGTCGACTTAGCCTGTCTTCATCTTAATCTTAGTCGACTTAATCGACTTCATCTTAATCGACTTCATCTCATTCGACTTAAATTAAGCCGAGGCTTCGACCACCGGAATGGCTCCGTTGGTGGATTTGTTCAACTGCGTGCTGGCGTCCTTGGCCACGGCCTGGGCCTTGTGCTTGAGCTCCTCGGCCTCCTTGTCGGCCTTGGCAATGGTCTCGTTGACGTAGTTGTGCGTGCTTTCCCTCAAAGGGTGGATATAGTCGGAGTTGACGTTCTTCAACAACGTCACACTGGTATTGACCGAGGCAGCTGCCACCTTGGCAATGTAGTTCTTCTCGGGCGTAGCCTCAAACTCTTTGTTGTAGGTATCAATGACTGCACTGGACACCTCGGTGGATTTCGCCGAGATCAAGTCCTTGGATCTCTCGTAGGTGTCGTGAACAATGTCAATGGACTTGGCGATCTCGTTGGTGGTGGTGTCCTCGGCCTTCTTGGCGGCGTTCTTTGCTTTGGGCAACACCTTATCCACCGTAGAAGAGGCATACTCATTGACAGGCTTCAAGTATGCAGACACCGTGTCTTCGCTGAGCTGCTTGTAGCCATAGATTCTCTGGTACACGGCGGAATAGAGCTGGCCCAACTGGGCCTTCAAGGCCTCGACCTTTTGGGAGGCTTGGTTCAAGGAGGCAAGTGTAAACCCCTGAGCCTTCTGCACATAAGGGTGAGCAAGTATAGCATCCACCTTGTCAAGCACAAGAGCATCGAATTTGGTGTCAGCAAACACGAACGCGTCATTCACAAAGGGAACCTTGCTGATGAAGTTTTCATTTGCAAAGTTAAAAAGGGCAATGGCATATGTGGAAAAGATCTGGACGTATTTATAGGAAAGAGCATACGACTTGGCGGAGCCCACCACGGCATACGACGATAAGTGGTCCAAGGACCTGGAGGAGAATGTTTTGGACATTTTGGAGTGGTTGTGAAAAAGAAGAAAAACCCAATTAATTTGGCGGCACGGCACGGTACGGAAGAGGGCCCAGTTATATAGTGCAGGGGGCCGCTAATTTCGATCCTTAAATACGCATGGGCCTCGGATACCTCATGCACAATTAGATAGCTTCGCAGCAGCCCATGCACTCTGACAAGCAGCCCATGCACTCTAAGCAGCAGCCGCGTATGCCGTCGCTGTAACCCTGCTCCAAGGCCGTCTCCAACACACACCACACCAATAAAGCGAAAAGAGGTTTATATACTTCAAGGATACAAGACACAAACAGACAATACACGGACACAAATAGACACTACCAGACAATACACAAACACAAACAGACACTACCAGACACTACCAAACAATACACAGACACAAGGAGACACAAGTACGAAGGGTGTTTCAGATGGTTTCAGAGTGTTTTTTGGGGGTATGGGGGTATGGGTGTGACAGGTTGCTCCATCAGGTTCCACCACGCCTCGCTTGGGCGCTCCATTGTGATAGCAGCGCTGCAGAAAGTCCGATTCTTTTCTATGCAGCCCATAAACAATCAACCAGTCACGGCTATACTCACCCATTCCCACCAAAGGAGCCAAAGGAGCCAAAGGAGCCAAAGGAGCCAAAGGAGCCAAAGGAGCCAAAGAAGAAATGGAAGATTACGTAAGAATAAAAGCTTGGGTTTTTTTCATGATTCAACAATCGCAAGAATTAGGCAGTTTTTACCACCCCAAAAAAACCAACCCGTTACGAACACTGCCCATACCAATAATTCACCCTCAATTTCACACCAATAATTCACCCCAATAATTTACACCAATAATTCTCACTATCCACACTCATAATTCACTATACAAATTATCCTAACTTTCCCCACTTCAACCCGTCTTTATATAAATATTCTTCAATCCCCCTCTACTACTTTTTTTCTCTTCACTTTTTTTCTCTTCACTTTTTTTCTCTTTACTTTTTTTCTCTTTTTCTCTTTTTCTCTCTTTTCTTAGAAAAAATTTTGACCCCGTTGCATCTTATCAATATCAATTGCTCTTGGCACTGCATGGAGCAGATGGATGAGAACCTAACCTTTTGGCCTTGGCCAGGGGAATGTGGTCCAGACTTGACGGAACTCCGTGGCAGGGAAAAGACGGTTGAAGTTGCACATTGGGATTTAATTATTTATTTTAATTTACTTGGACTTTGGACTTTGGGGTTTTCTGTGCATGAAGTTGCGTTTTTCGTGGTGGGGCGTTTTGGAGGGGCGCTGCTGCTGTGGCGTGTTGAAGCTTAGGCGATTGCTTGGCCGTATTCTACTTGGTTGCACTTAAAAAAGCATGTGATTTTTGACCCTCCCGCACCCCTACTGTCTTATATGCACTCCAGGAGAAGAGACACTTTCAACATCTAGATAAAGGGTCAAAAACAAGCCTTCCCACCAAACCCTCTAGTACGTGCTTTTTATCTACTTCTGTTTCATCTACTTCTGTTCATCTACTTCTGTTCATCTACTTCTGTTTCCATTATAGCATTCTAGCTTTTGCTTTGTTATATCTATAAGCATAGTTTTAATACTCAAAGCCTGGCACCGCAGCAGCAGCAGGGATTTTTTTGATTACTTTCAGGTGCTTACTGCTGCTTGCACTCAGGAGGGTTTTCCTTGGGCCCGGTCTCGTTGATGCCTTCTTCAGCATCCTCATCATCTTCTTCCTCACTGTCGACGTCATCATCTTCCTCGTCGTCAAAGTCTTCAGGGTATCCAAAGCCCACGGCATCCCCAGTAAACCAATCAATGGCACGAGGAATCAAGCGGTCCTTTATCTCCTCTCCGAGCTGGTAGTCCAATTCTAATCTTTCCTCCAAGTCGTTCAACTCGTCATCCTCATTGTCCTCATTTTCTTCGTCCGAGTCCACCTGAGGAGCCTTTGGAGGGTCAAAGAAGTTGAAGAACGACTCGGTTGGCGTCAACTTCTCAATGGTTCTGGTTTGCTTGGTGTTTTTGTTTCTCTGCTTTCTTCTCTCGATGTTAATGGTGACGTTTTGCTCCTTGGACTTCCAGTTGATCTCACATCCGTCCGCGTGGTCATACACAAAGTCTCCCGAGTAGCCCAACTCCGCCTGGTAGTGGTAGGTCTTGGTTAATAGCTGGTTGCTGAAGTATGGGTTTTGGTTGAACTCAAAGATCAACTCGAAGCCGGGCGTCTCCGAGTACTCCATGCGGATGTCTTTCAAGTACTGCAAGATCTCGCTGTCCCTCTCGGTGATGGTTTCACTCACAGAGCTCAAGTTCTCCAACGACGTCAACCAGAAGTTGGGGATACCTGTGACGTCATCGTCGTCGGCATCATCGCCATCGCCATCCGCATCGGCTTCTTCAGCCTCCTCACCATCCTTGGCCTCGGCCTCCAACTCCTCGCCCACTTCAATCTCCTCAGCAGTAGGCTCTTGGTCTCCACTGATGATTGCTTTTCGCTTCTCATATAATGGCTCGTATTTCTTGAAGTACTTCTTCTCCAACTCCAACAACTCCTTCTGGAACTCCGCCTCCAACTTCATCTGCAGTTGCTGCACGGCCTTCAACCCCAACACTCTCTTCTTGACTTGCTTGGGCAACAGCTCCACATATCCGCTTTGTTGGCCCACCAAGTTCCCCAACTTTCCTTGAATCATCGACAAAAGCGCTGGGTTGTTGGCCAACTGCTTGCTCAAGTTGTTTTCATCTTCTTCACTGATCGTGCCAACACTGGGCTTTTGCTTGAGGTACAGGTTGGCCACGCTGGAGGGCGTATTCTGAGGCGTAGGTGCTTTGGAGATGTCGCTAGCCTTTCTGATGGGTTCCGACATGGTGTAAAAGGTCACAGGAATGACTTGTTAATGTGAATGGAGTAGGCGATTTTTTTCTCGTGAGATGAAGGGGGGACGAGGCGCGTGGGGCCGGCCACGCGGGGCTGGCCACGTGACGGGGGGGCCTTATTAGCCGGCTCGTCAGAAATACGCGAATTGCTGCAATTGTCCATCTCCGGCCGATTTCTGTTTCTCCCCTGTTTTACTTTTCCTTTTTACTTTTCCTTTTTACTTTTCCTGTATTTTACTTTTCCTATATTTTACTTTACCCTGTGTTTCCTTTTTCCTGTGTTTCCCAGATGGTACGGTACATTAAGAGAGGTTGATATGTTGTAGTGGGGAGATCCGAGGGTGCGGTCGGAATTCCCATCGTAGGTGGTATAACTAATCACTCACGCACTGAAATTTCACTTTAAACTATTCACTGTAATGTCCGGAATTCCAGCATTCCACAGAACTAAGTCTCAACAAATTTGAAGGTGGAAAAGGGGGTTTGCGTTGGGCCTTTTTCTGCTGACCTTGTCTGGTGCACGGGTGTGCCTTGTGCGCGGAGCAATTCCGGGGGTTGCAGCCATTTCCTCTACACCCATCCTTTCAAAGTGGACTAAGAAAAAAGCTAGAGTTCTGGAAAAGGTAAAATCAACTATAGCTTCGTTGTACTGTGTTTTCCTGCCTGAGTATAGACGGTATGGTATAAATTGGTTAAACCTGAAACGAAATTGAATCCTCCATCTGGTCTTGAGCCTCGTCGATATCGTCGTAATGGCCATCCAAGTACTTCTCGATATCTTGCTTGCGGCCTTCCCACTTCTCCACTTGCGCCAACTTGGACTCGATGTCGTTGATCTCATTGTCGATGGTTTTCAAGTTCTCCTCCGACGTCAAGTCGTGGAACACCCAGTTATCCTGATCTTTGTCGCTCTTGATCTCCAAGATGTAGTCGTGGTATTTCATCAATAATGGCCGGTGCGAAAAGGTAATGAAAGCAATGCGTTTCTTTTGCAAGAGCTCAAAGAGATAGTCTTCAACATCGGTACTCACGGCATTCGTGGATTCGTCCAAAACAACAAACTTGGGGTTCTTGAATAAGATTCTCGCAATGCTCATCCTCTGTTTTTCTCCTCCGCTAAACACATCTTTCCAATCTTTCTTGACATTAAAATTGCCTTCTCGCGTCAACAAGTACTCCAACTTCACTTCCCTTAAAATATGGTAAAGGTGATCATCATTGTAGCCCATCTCAAGCATATCGCTATAAGATGAGGGGTAAATGATTTGATCTCTCAAGTTCCCATTGGTGAAGTATGTCTTTTGCGGCAAGTAGAAAATGTCGTCATCATTGGGTTTAGACACCAATCCATAGTAAATGGGCCATAATCCGGCAATGATCCGGCCAATGGATGTTTTTCCACACCCGTTGGACCCGAGAATTAAAAGATTCTGATTTCCCAGGAGATGGAAGCTCAACTTGTCTATCAATTTTTCACCATCGGACCCTTCCAGTCCCGGGATAATCACAGGGATATTTTCAAATCTGATTCCTGCACCGTAGTTCCTCTGGATAGTTCCATGAATATCGCTGGCTCCATATTTGGAGTTGTAACTGTAGGTTGGAGAATGCGTCATGTGCAAATTGGAAAGAAGCTCAAACACCCGGTCGGTGTAGCCAGTGAGCTCGGAGATATCCTTGATCGAGTACATCAATCTGGAGCCCGCGTCCGCTAAAGACAACAACAATCTCTTGTTGATGATGAATTGGCGCATATTTTGGTTTTCGTCAACAGGACCAGCTTTTGACTTATTGGTGAGCGGAGCCTCACCTTCATCCACATATTCATCCGAGCTCAGGGGCCATATATCTTCAATGAACACAGGCAAACCAGCAAAGAAGTAACCCCACGCCGACCAAGTGTACTTTAAGACGTAATCTTCAAGACAAGAGTAAGAGAGCGAGATGTTGATCTCCTTCGAAACATGATTCATCAAGGACCTAAAAGTTTCGGCCAACTTTGTCTTTTCAATGAGCGAGCCTTTGTAGAACCCAACCTCCTCTGAATTGGTGATGAGGTTCAAGTGCTGGTTATAGTAGGCACCTTCCAAGTGGGTTCTTTTCGACGAGAGCTTACCAAAAGAAGGGGTAAACTTCTTCAAAACAAGCGCCGTCACCAAGTAATTGGCAAAGATTCCACAGATGGCTCCTGTGCCGAGAGTATCTCTCAAGTATACCGAGAAGAAGACCAAGTCGATGAAAGGCTTGCCCATACTGGAGAAAAGCCCACAGATGGAGTCACAGAACTTGGCCACATCGTTGGTGATGTACTGGTCGATGTTCTCGATATCGGCCAGGTTAAACAGGATCTTGTAGTAGGTCATGACCTTGTCCAAGTACATATCATGGATATAGCGGATCAAGTTTGTTCTGAAACTTAGCGACAATCGGCTGGTAAGGTATTTGATGGCGGCATTGGTATAAGACGCCGGAAAGGCAATCAAGATCCAATAGATCAAGTCTCTCACAAACTTCTTGCCATTTGCAGAGATCAAGTTCTTGACAATCTGACCATCGAGCTTGGCAATGATCAAGGATAACCACGTTCTCAATACCAAAAAGAAGCATTGGGAAAGAAGCAAATAAGTATTCTTGGAGTAGAACTTGGGGATCAAGATCTTCCAGATAATGGAGATCTGGTTCAAGAACTTGGAGTTCAAGAGATCCTTCAGCAGCTGCGTTTTCTGGTTAAGATAAAAGTTCTTGTAGACGTATTTATCGGCGGCATAACGGTCCATATCGGGTTTGGGGACGATTATGCGGGAGGTCAGGTTCTTCCCCTTGGGGACATAGATTTCTCTGGCGCCATTCCTTAAGATGGTGGAGCTTTGGCGGATCAAGTTGGGCCGATTCCGGTACCGTTTCTCCCGATAATCGTTCCAGGCAAAAAGCAACGACCGTAAGGTGAAAAACGTGCCGATGCCAAAGGTACTGATGACGGTGCCAAAGAAAAGCACCACCGGGCGGCTCTGGTAGTTGATGCGGACCTTGTTATCTTTGTACACGAGCACAAACTCCTTGATGATCATCACAAGCTTTCTCACGTCATCCTTAGTGTAGGTGGTGAGCCGGGAGATGTGCACCATGGTTGGTAGAAGTCAGGAAGAAAAGATGATGGAGCAAGGAGATTTCGGCTAGATACGCGAGCTTCCCCACAGTCGAGCCGAGGAAGAAGCGCATGGTACTGCAGATAGAAAGGGTTAGAGCCGACAGTGACTAAACAAAGACAGAGACTAAACAAAGGACAGAGTGAGACAAGACAAAGACAAGACAAAGATAAGACAAAGACAAGACAAAGACAAGACAAAGACAAGACAAA
>NKZY01000861.1:0-88198 GCA_002374555.1 Metschnikowia mauinuiana | reverse complement strand
TTGGGGTTTTTTTTTTTTTTTTTTTTTTTTGGGATGTAAAATGGCTTATGTAACGATACTCTTATGGTTCAAGTCTAGACGCACCAAAAGCGAGACAGGACAAAGGACAGAAGGACAAAAGGACAGAAACTAGAAAAATGCACTGGTCATAGGTATAGAGAACCACGTGATTGATCAAATTCCGGTACTCAGTACTGTCCGGCAATAATAGTACTATCCAGTACTCAGTACTATCCAGCAATAAGACAGTACTATCCCAGTACACCCTAAGGCATTGATAGAATCCAGATTTTGAGATATTCCAGGAAAATTGAAGGGACAAGATTGTCAGGCCTAGACCACGATGCGGGACGTGAGAAACGATAAATCACCACCTTAAAAAAAAGATTGGAAAACATCAAACAAAATAGTCAATTTAATCCACGATCGATTTAATCCACAACCCAAATAATGCAGAATAACGTGGGATCGACCAATCCGTGTAAAGGATCACCTCTTGAGGTGCGTCTGGACACACAGCTTAAAGGCAACAAACTCCTTTTCACATTTGCCCCTGGACATATCATTGTACAGACGAAGAATACACTCGCCATAAATAGAGCCTAGAGACGAACACTCGGCTCCTGCACGCATGAGCCTGGCGGCGGGCTTCACTTTAGTCATGGAAGAAGAGAGGAGTAGGTGCGAATGGAGAAGGAGAAGAGTGCGAATGGAGTGTTAGAACTTAACAGGTTTAGGGACTGTATAGAGGAAAGGATCATCAAGATTTTCAGTTGTATACTGTATTACACCTTAGAGAGATTCCTCTCAATGTTCATCTAACTGGGCGAACCTGTTAGTTCTTATATACTTTCTGGCTGTATTGGGTAACTCTTCGGGTTCCCCGTTCAGTCAGTTCGGGGCTTCCTGCACAGCTGGCCTTCGTAATTGCGAAACGGAGTTGTGAAATTCCGTTTCACAATAGCTCTGCGAACTCCTTTTAGGAATTCGTAATGGCGCGGGCCAGTCACATGACATTCATCATATGGGTTGATATTAGGATCCAGAGCCGCTAAGTCTCGATATTAGAATCCAGAGGTCACTAAGTACTGCAAACTAGTGCGAATAGAAAAGTGCGAATAGAAAAGTGAATGGAAAAGTGCGAATATAATTAAAGATCTATTTTCAATGATTAAATATAAAAATGTATAAATATTTGAATATATAACTTGTCGATTTTTATATATACATTAATTCTATTTTCATGAATTGAAAATAGTTCATAAGAATCGTTCATAATTATCGATTACCAATCAAAAACCCGATCAGATAAAACCGATCAGATAAACCCCGATCACAAGCCAATTTCTTGATGGTAAAGAAGTATTTATGACAACTTCCGTCAGGATTCGTTGTGGGTCTGAAATCACGTAAATTACCAACAGGTTGATTTCCTGGGATTTGCTAAAAGTGATCTTAGGATCGTAATTTATACCAGAAGAACGGATTACTATTTCAACAATTTAAAAAAAGAAAGACATTTAATAGTTGGCTGGTGGTGAGCGATGGAAGGTATTCTTTTCCGGGGGCAGCGCACCCGTGCACCAGACAAGGTCAGCAGAAAAAGGCTCAACGCAAACACTCTTTTTTTCCATCATACAATGATATGAATTAGTGTTTTGAAATGCTGGAATTCCGGAGACTTCGGCAAGCTGTTTGGGTGAATTAACAATGGTATGTGGCAGGTTTTAGCATCGGGCCTTTTAACATGCGGATCAGTTCCGAGGGCTCATACGAGGGCCAGTTTGGAAAGTATCTCCGACGCCATAGAAACCCAACCATGTACATTTCGAAGTCAATTATTCATTATATTTAATGAAGATTTAAACTCTTATATACCGTATTTCTATAAATACATCCTTATATATTGCTATGGGGTATATCTAGCAAAGCTATATATGTAGTAGGAAAGGAGAAAGGTCTATCATTGTTTTCTCTGATTTTTAAAAGGTTTTTATACCAATTTCTAAACTTTTTTAATCTAATTAATCCTCGCTTAAAAAGGGATAATTATGTTTAGCCGTTAGGTAAATAAAGGGGATGAACTGGCTTAAATTCATAGCTCTCGATCCCATTTCTGTATTATTTGACTTAGATAATGCACCAGAAATCTTCTTAAGCTACAATGTCTAAATATGCATATAATTGTGACTACGAAGGATTTATTAATAATTATAATATTAAACCACACTATTTCTTTATGCAGTCATGTTTGTGCAGGGGGGTATATCCCATAGCCTTGATTTTGCATAGGGTGGTACCCCAAACATCCCTCTATTGAAACCAGTTTATACTTATGCAACAAGTTGAATTCGTTGAATGATTCCCTATCAATTTTAGCTATTTATTAGAGACCAAAGTCTTTACATTAAATGTGCATCTATAAAAGATCGTTTTCTATCCGATTCTATCAACACTTTATTTAGGTTTATAAACCAAAGTACCACCGAGAATAAGTTTATCCGTGACAGTAGAAGCATATTTAGCTTGAGGTACCCTTCCTCTGTTTCTGTTTCTATTTCTATTTCTATTTCTATTTTTAGCGCAGTGACACGCACCCGAAAAAAGCGGCAAGGAGGATCAGCGATTTCAGCGATTTCAGCGAGTATCACCGCGAAAAAGGAGTATCAAAAAAAGATCAAAAAAAGATCAAAAAAAGATCAAAAATGAGAACCAAAAATGAGAACCAAAAATGAGAACCAAAAATGAGAACCAAAAATGAGAAATTGAGAATGAGAAAGCTTTGAAAAGGAGTAAAAGGAGCCACCACATGAGAAAAGGAGGACCAGAAAAAGTACCAAAAAACGTACCATTTTGTAATTACCAAAAATCATCTATTTAGAAAAGTAAATTTGGAAAGTCCAATTTAAGAAAATATCAAGATTCGATAAATCAAGATTCAATCGAAAAATCAAGATTCGAAATCAAGATTCGAAATCAAGATTCAATCAAAAAAGTAGATCAAGATCCAGGGATTCGGGGTCACATTCAGGGATACCTTTTCCTTACTGAGAGCATTGACCCTTGAAGGTCTCCAGTATTTCTCCACTCCATTCTTGAACCCAATTACAACTATCCACCGCACATTCAATGGGAGGTCTGCGTTGAGGTATACACTCTGTGTTGCGCTGTTTCATATACAGCTTCGTGTTTCGGAATGACTACCTCATTAATCTCCAATAACACTCTTAAGTAAGAGGAGGTGGTGGTTGGTTGACTCATGTGTAATCTTAACTTGTCTTATAATTCAGTACTGGAAGTAGTGGTTTGTTCTACTTATACTAGAGTGAATGTCTGTTATTCTCTGACAAAGGAGGCGACGGAGTTGCCTCTTATATAGTTCCCTCAGCCAGGGAGCCCGTAGCCACAAGTGGCCCAAGATATCCTTCCGTAACTATGTCAAAGATGTCCTCATCTGGACAAAAGATGTCCTCATCTGGACAAACTACATGTGCATTCCATGCCCATGTAAAACGTGCAGGAGTCGCAAGGCGCTCACGTTTAACACTCTGTAGGATGTAGTGGAACCGCGCCTCAGTTTCCCACAGGGTCAACTGGTACTCTGCTTGTTTCTGGGCACCACCTCTATTGGGATCGGCCAATTCTATCAATATGATACAGAATACCATTACTTCAATATTGATAACAAAAAAAAATTTTTTTTTGGGACTTACAGAAAAACAAGTTTAAATACGGAGATAAAACTGTTTTATATATACTATCTAGAATGATGGCTTCTAATTCGTGCCCCAAGTATTATTCGCGAAATTACTATATTGATTACATAATAAAATTTCCACCTACCGATGAAGTATCTTATTGAATTTTTCTCCCCTCTTGTACAGTTGTAATGATTTCTATATTAAGTTTGTTAATCAAAATGAACAGGATATAAGATTGTTAGAAATAGCCGCAAAAAAAAAAAAAAACTGTAATAAAATTATCTATGAACACCAGTTGCTGTTAAACAATAGAACTAAAATTTGACTACAAAATTTATTTGCCTTACGAAGGCCTAGAATAACTACCTTTTACATATTCTTTCATGACGCTTATTTAAAGCATCTTTCCCATTTATAAATACTTTTTCGTAATAATATTCTCGTTTATATTCCTTCCTAAGGCATTTCAGCCATAGAATATTTCTCTAAGAAAACAAGATCCATAGTTATCACGTGACACTTGTTCAGTATGGGCGAAATTGGAGTCTGTGTTCTTCACTGACACGTTAATAAATAGTTTTAATGTTAAAAAGTGCTTTCAACCAGGTACACGAGCTTCATGGCCTGCTCCATGAACATCAAGGTCAAGATGGAGTGGGGCCCAATACGGAAGAGCTGGGCCCAGAACCCTTTGTAAAGAGCAGAGGCGCCCTCGGCCTTGATGGTCTTGGCGAAACAGTCCACGGGTCCTTTATACAAGTTTCCCTTTTGGTTGTATAAGCGCGTCAACACCACGTCCCATGGGTTCATGACTATGGCCACGCCAAGCCCCGCCATGGCCAGCGACGCAAAGTGCAAGCCAATGGTACCGTCCTGCAAAATGTCATGGTCCAAAAGGTAATGTTTGGTGAGGTTGTACACCGGCAATTGGGCTGCCGAGCCTGCTCCGGTCCGTAACACGGCGGCATCGGTGCCTCTGAAGAGCCCTTTGATGCCTTCAGTGCCATAGATGGTTTTGAGCCCGTCCCAAAGCCCTTTATAAAACGTTTGTTGGCCAACGTTGACACTGGCAGCCACAGCAGCCGCATTGTACGACTGCATTCTGGTCTTGATGAGGAAAAACGGGTTGGCGATGATGGCTCCACACGACCCAGACACACACCCCGCCAACACGTTGACCAATAAATTCTGCGGGATCTTGGACCCATCCGCATGGTACTGGCTTGGAAACAAGGCCTGCGTGATGTACTGGCGGCTAGGCTCGTAGAGTCCTATCCGGCACCCATTCAAGCCCAACTGGTAGATATACCCACACAAGAGGCCCTGCTGCAAGCCCCGGATGCCCTCGTTCCGATAGATAAGCGCCGCCGCCTGGAACGGGTTGCGGTACACCTTCTGGCCCAGCGCAGAGAGCTCGCCTTGCAACTGCATCCGGGTCTTGATGAGCTCGATTGGGTTGGTGAAGGTCACCGCTCCACAGGCAGCGATTCCCCCTGCAACAAAGCCTCCTAGGAGGGAGATTTTCTGCAGCACGGGCCGATTGTCATTATCCTTGGCCATGTCAGAATCTGAGAAGGTGTTGATGGGGAGGTGAGAATCTGAGATCTGGTGCACCGGCTGAAAAAATGTCCAGGGCCGCTGCCGGCCTCGCTTATCGAGCCGCACCGCGTCATCAGTCACGTGTGTAAGTACCATAGAAATGACCCTAATGACACGGAAATGACTCCTTCAAAGCCAAGGCAAAAGACATTTCTAATTTTGGATGCAAAATCGCCAACATATTTTTGCGCTGCACTCGCTGAAGCGCCACGTGAAACTGTCAAGGGAAAAGAGTACCGTGGCTTTATGAATATGATTCGTCAGTATTCTCACTTAGTCAATCGGTATGGAACCAGTCTGGAGACCGGCAACGGATTAAATCAGTCTCTCCATATTTTCAAGTATACCACAAATTATGATATACTGTACTGTACTGCAGTTCAGGCAGAAGTACCATGCAGTATTCTCCGGGAAGGCGTACACCGTCTTGTTTGGCTGGACAATTGGAGTAGCTTGAAGGATGGAGTAGCTTGATCATTGGACAATGCATACTTCTTGGGTACTGGAAATTTTTGGACGACCTTGAACAAGAGTAGAGGGATTTTCGGGACCTTTCTCCCGAATAATCAAATACCATCACCGAAATTACAGCCATTAAGCAGCCATAATCATAGGTCGGGGTCTTGGCATCTCTCTGCACTTTTTATTCGTCGTAGTTGCAAAAGGTGAGCCCATAGGCTTACAATGCACCAGCAAAACCCGATAAAACATAGGGAAATTCAGGTCTGGTTGGTTCATTGATTCCACGTGTTTTAGCCTTGTTTGAGGTGTTTCTGCATTTCTTGAGGTGTTTCTGTTTCATTCTTGTTTCACGTTTCACTCTAGTTTCACGTGTTTCCAATTTTCCCTCTAACTTCAGGTAATCCAAGATTAATTATTTCAAAGAGGTTCCAAATTAAAACACAATCTAAAGAAAATAAAGTTGAAAATTGGCCATTAGGTTCTGGTTTAATTTATTTTGGGGCCAATGGCTGGACGCTGGGCGCACCTGTTTCGAGATCTGGTGCTGGGCTCCGAAACGGCGCGGCGCTTTTAGCCGGGGCTTCGCGGCAGACACCCACATCAACCGGCATAGGCCGCCAAGCAGCACACTGGAAGCTTTAGGTTATTGGGTGCGGTTTATGTCATCACCATAGAATAGGGAAATTCCGTGAGATCATCGGTTATATATATACATTTTCCTCATTTGCGTTTGTGTCCGTTCTTTTTGTGACCCTGCGTTTTGTGAATTACTAATCATACTTAAATATCAATCACTTCCGGGATTCTTAATTGATGGACCATCCGTTTAATAATATTTGTGTTTTTAAATTTTTTTGAATTCTGATTTTTGTCGGAATTGGGTGTGGCTGTCAATTACTACATTTGACATTTCTGGTGTTTATAATTGTCCCAACGGTTTCCCAATTAGTCCCGAATTTCCTGGTGTTATTGTACGCTATTACTTACGAATTTTAGCCTTGCTATTTTTGTCTTTCCATTCATTTGCCCCATTCTTGTCCCTTTCTGTCCATTTTTGTCCATTCCTGTCCATTCTTGTCCAAGGGTGGGAAAGTGGCCGGCGGATTATAAGCAGGTTCGCAGCACCGAATCACCGGAAAGCACGTTTCGCACACAAGGTCTATTTTTAACCCGAGAAAAACCACTTCTAAAAATAACAAACGGCGCTACTGTCCTCCTGCGCTACTGTCCTCCTGCAAGCGCCTCACGTTCGCTCGCATTCTAAGCCCCAAAGTGTTGCACTCTACAAGAAGCCATTGCATACGCTGGAAAGATTAGGGAAGAGACTCTCATTATTCCAGCCCCATAGTACCCCTATAATTAGTATAAATCCTCAGTAGTCTTGTAGTAGTTCTTGTTCCCGGTGTGCACGGAAGCCGGGCCCTGGGAAAAAAAAAACCCCTGCTTTCGCGTCGTCAAGTGTGCCGGATCCGTTTTCCCACCAGAGCGACTTGGTGCCCTTTTATATACTCGTGCACAAACACATGGATAAATTTGAAACGAGGCTTAGACGAGGCGTGCACGAGGCTGGCACGAGGCCCAGACATGGCCACGACAAAGCACCAGGCGATCCTTATTGTGTCCCCTGCATAACAAAGGCCAGAGATGTTTCATCTGCCCATCCTTTGGATGCAGTCACGTGGCCATGCAGTACCCATGGGAGATGTACTGGTTCCTTCCTCATGTTCACCACCAGAAATCATCGCTCACCAAAGTTCCAAAAAAAGCCTGCGACCTGATCTCACTTTTCTTTCTAACCCCTCCCCTGGTTTTTTCCCCTCCGTGTCGGCATTGGTCCCTTCTTCTTCTTTTTTCCCCCTTTCGCCTTTCCGTTTGCGTCTCTGCTCCTGCCAGTGCCCCCGTCTTTGCCTTTCTCGGCTCTTTCTCGGCTCTTACTCACTCCTCTCTCCATACACGGTGCTCACCAGTCCTTACAACCACCACAGGGCCCGTTTTTTTTGTTTTAAAAATCTCGTGCTTGCAAAACACTGCGCCGGTTTCACAAGTCCAAAACAAAGGCACTTTTTTTGCACTGCCTCTTGAATCTGTTGCCAGCCATTCCAAACTCAATTTGAACCCTTTCCGTTCTCCTTGACGCAGCGATCTCACCAAATCCCGTCAATTCATTCGCTGGCCCCGCGTATCTACTTCCGATCCCACCTTCCCGCCATCCCCAATTATTGCCGCCCTTTTTTCTGAATCCCCATCATGCTTGGCGACCGCAAATCCGTCAACAAGGTGTATAACCAGGACTTTATCATCGACAAACGCTTCAAAATCGTCAAGGAGTTGGGCCATGGTGCATACGGTATCGTGTGCTCCGCCCGCTACGATGATGGCTCTGGGATGAACAATGGCAACGTGGTGGCCATCAAGAAAATCACCAACATATTCTCCAAAAAAATCTTGTGCAAGAGAGCACTTCGTGAGATCAAGCTCCTACAATTCTTTAGGGGCCACAAGAACATCACGTGCTTGTACGACTTGGACATTGTGGCCGACCCAATCACCGGTGACTTCAACGACATTTACCTTTACGAAGAGTTGATGGAGTGTGACATGCACCAAATAATACACCTGGGCCAGGCTCTCACCGACCTGCACTACCAGCTGTTCATATATCAGGTGCTCTGTGGCTTGAAGTGTATCCACAGTGCAGATGTGCTTCACCGAGACTTGAAGCCAGGAAACCTACTAGTGAATGCAGACTGCGAATTGAAGATCTGTGACTTTGGCTTGGCCCGGGGGTTTTCCGAGGATGTGGAGCAGAATTCCGGCTTCATGACCGAGTACGTGGCTACTAGATGGTATAGGGCCCCGGAGATCATGTTATCCTTCTCCAACTACACCAAGGCAATCGACATGTGGTCGGTGGGGTGTATTCTTGGGGAGCTTTTGGGTGGCAAGCCTTTGTTCCGTGGTAAGGACTATGTGGACCAGTTGAACCAGATCTTGTTGGTGTTGGGTACACCCAAGGAATCCACCTTGACCAAGATTGGTTCGCCTCGTGCCCAGAACTATGTCCGGTCGTTGCCCATCATGAGAAAAGTGCACTATTCGGAGATCTTGCCCAATGCCAATCCGCTTGCTCTTGACTTGCTCGAAAAGATGTTATCCTTCGACCCGTATGAGAGAATCAGCGTGGACGAGGCCTTGGCGCACCCATACTTGGCTGTGTGGCATGACCCCAACGATGAGCCCGAATGCAAGGTGAAGTTCGACTTCAAGTCGTTTGAAAACGTGGACGACATTGAGTCCATGAAGAACTTGATGGTGCAAGATGTCAAGCAGTTCCGAGACTTTGTTAGAAGGCCCATTGAGGAGCAGCAAAGAATACAGTTGCAGAGCCAGATGGAGCAGTCCAACGAACAGAATCAGAATCAGAATCAGAATCAGAATCAGAATCAGAATCAGAATCAGAATCAGAATCAGAATCAGAATCAGAATCAGAATCAGAATCAGAATCAGAATCAGAATCAGAATCAGAATCAGAATCAGAATCAGAATCAGAATCAGAATCAGAATCAGAATCAGAATCAGAATCAGAATCAGAATCAGAATCAGAATCAGAATCAGAATCAGAATCAGAATCAGAATCAGAATCAGAATCAGAATCAGAATCAGAATCAGAATCAGAATCAGAATCAGAATCAGAATCAGAATCAGAATCAGAATCAGAATCAGAATCAGAATCAGAATCAGAATCAGAATCAGAATCAGAATCAGAATCAGAATCAGAATCAGAATCAGAATCAGAATCAGAATCAGAATCAGAATCAGAATCAGAATCAGAATCAGAATCAGAATCAGAATCAGAATCAGAATCAGAATCAGAATCAGAATCAGAATCAGAATCAGAATCAGAATCAGAATCAGAATCAGAATCAGAATCAGAATCAGAATCAGAATCAGAATCAGAATCAGAATCAGAATCAGAATCAGAATCAGAATCAGAATCAGAATCAGAATCAGAATCAGAATCAGAATCAGAATCAGAATCAGAATCAGAATCAGAATCAGAATCAGAATCAGAATCAGAATCAGAATCAGAATCAGAATCAGAATCAGAATCAGAATCAGAATCAGAATCAGAATCAGAATCAGAATCAGCACCAGCACCAGCAGCAACAACAGCAACAACAACAACAAGCGGCATACCATCGACAACAAGAATATGAACACCGCATGCAGCAACAGGAGCAACATCAGCAACATCAGCAACATCAGCAACATCAGCAGCAACAGCAACAACAAGACCAATTGGCCTCGAATTTCGCCAGCGATTTCCCAGGCATACTATCTCCTTCGGGCACGGGTCTAAGCAGCGCCGGGTTGCTTACCAATACAGACTATCCCATAGATCCAAGACAATCTCCGAACTATGGAGCGATTCCCAAACCACAAGACTTGACGGAATTCTCAGTCAACAAAGAAGATAACCCCGAGCTCTACCATCTCGAGGAGGACTTGTGCTTTGGTATGGACGGTGGTGGTTTCACCAACTAGAGGCCATCCACGGCTTCGCAGCATTGTACACGAAATTATTACCTTGACGAGCTTTAAAGCAGATGATTACTCGATGATTCGAAGATTCGAAGATTCGAAGATTCTTCGACGAGTATAACTCGATTCTTCGACGAAAATTACTCGATTCTTCGACGAGTATTACTCGATTTTGTATTTAAAAATGTCACCTCCTTTCCCAAAGATCCAGAAGTGGGTGGGCTCCAAATGGAACCCGTTAATCTGCCCATTTTTAGTAGCACAAGACAAATCAATCGTAAGCAATGGCACCTCGATAGAAGGAACCTCCTTATCGTTGACAATCGGGTGCACCACACACGTAACCTTTTCCTTGAAGTTAAACTTGCTTCTAGAACACTGCTTCTTGATTCTCATCTCGTGGAGCGACCGGTACAACGAGATATCAATCTTAAGCTGCTCCGGTGTATTCTCCTGTTGATGCAGAGGCAGCGTGCTGAGATTAAGCAAATTGCTGATCCCTAAATTGATATGAGTAATACTTTGGAGGAGCTCGTCGGGGTGATTATTGGAACGGACCCGAGCATGGCTTTTCATTTGGGCCAGGGTGGTGATGGGTTTTCCCCGGTTGAACAATGTTGGTTGCTGAGATGAAGACACATTGGGATCTTCTGGCCGGTCAGGTTTCTTGGAGCTGGTCCGGAAATGTTTCTTGTTGAGCCGGGGCAAGGCTTTCCGGTTAAACTCCCAGAAATTGACTTTTCCGTCACATCCACACGAGATCAAGTTATATGCACCAGGAGCATTTGCATTTTGGTCACTGAAAAACTGGTCTTTTAAAACAAACTTGACTTTTTCCACGGTGTTGGTGTGGCCCTTAAGTCTGCTGACGATCTCGACATCTTTGATGCACGGAGGAAAATAAATGTCGTTGGACACGTCTCTTGAAACATCCATGGAGTGGGACGGCGTGGTGCTTATCGGGGATAAGAACGAGGATTGTGGGTGCAAATTGGAGGAGCTGGAACTGTTGATGGTTCCACTTCTCAGGCGTGCGGCTCTATGAGGAGCCCCAGGTTTCTTGTGCAACATTCCATGAACATTGTAGTAGGTGATCCGAAACACCTCGATGATATCTCCTTTGCCACATACAAGGAAGAAGTTGTTGTCGGGGGAGAAGGCAATGTCCCGCACTCCGTCCTGGAAGTAGTTGCACACGATATCGGTGATGATCAGCAGGTTATAGAAGTCCAGCGTATTGCCATAATTCTTATCGTGGGTAGCAATAAAGTCAATGAACCTGACTAACCCATCGTCCGACCCAAGTGCTAAAACCATTGGTGTGTGTTTCCCATTGTGGGGTCCATGGACAGACAACGAGCTGGAGATGCAGGTGATGGGCTTGTGAGATAGCTTGAAATGGCCAATAAGAAATTGGGGCAAAAGTTCATCAGAGTCCTGGTTCTTGGAACTAAAGGGACTCAAGTCGAAGAATTTGAAGTAGGTCACGAACCGGTCCTTGCCAACCACTTTTTTCTTGTATGAAGTATCGGGAGGAAGAGGCGCCCCTTTTGGGTCTATGATCACCACCTCCCCCGAGGAAAAGCCTGCTATGATCAAAAGCTCATAGTTGGGATGGTAGATGGCTTCGAGCGACGTGACAAAGTGTGATTGGATCTGGTATGCGCCAGAATCAGGCCCTTCGGGCATCCCCAACACATCAAGGTACCTATAAGATAAATTGAAGAGGTTGATGATGAGTATGCGCCCGTTGCTCATGCCCAATACCACAAGCATACCCTTGGAGATGGTGAGCAACTTGGTGATGGTTAGTTTGGCATTGAGTTGGAGCCGCAAGATGGGGGTTTCCACCACTCGCTTATAAGGAGCCGTATTCGATTGGGCCAGAGACGTGCTGGCCGAAGACGACGTTGCCGAAGCCACACATGTATTTGGGGTGGTGGGGAATAATGGACTGGTGGAAGTCACCGTGTCTGTGAAGAGGTAATCTTGAGAATGGCCAATTGCAAAGACATTCAAAATGTTGACGTTAGCACTGACCTGGAGTCTAGCGGTGTCCAGGGCCTTGATCACGGAAAAGTAGTGTTTCTGGTCGAAATCTAGAAGCGAGGTGATGATGGGCGTTTCCAAATGGGGTTTCTTGACGTTGATGTTCCGGATAAACGAGGACTGGTCGCCTTCGACGTCATTGACAAGAGGCTGGAAATGGAATGGAACCGCGTGGTCCGCTCCGCCAACCCGTAGGAACTTGTTGATACTGTTGGTCATTTTGCTGAAAGGAGAACGAGAGTCCGAGACATGAGCACTGAACAGGCCACGGCCCAGTTCCACATCCATCACGGACGTCAAGCAGCCCGGATTGAGATTGACATGCCTAAAAGGGTCATGCGTTAGCGGGCTGACGTTGGCTCCAATGTGTTTGGCTCCGTCCTGCTTCTGGTCTGTTCCTTCATGTACAATCTTTGAAAAAAGCCCCGTCACATGTAAAGGCAAATGCACGTTTGTAGTGGACTCCACGTTCTCCTGGGCCACGTGCACGAACGGGGGCCGGGCCACATTAAGGTATGTTCGCTCAAGATGGGCGGTTACGGACGACGACGAGGTCAGACACTTCAAGGGCCAGGTTAATTGATCGATGGACAGGACGTTTTTCTCCGGCACGTAATCTAGAAGCGAAAAGTGCAAATTATCATCGAGAAACGGAAGCCCCGGGCAAACCGTATTGACAAAAGCTGACAACGGAGGCGGGTGATTGGAGATGTTGACCTCAGTCATGGTGGACAGAGGGGTATGGATCGGTGGACAGAAGGGTATGGATTTATGGACAGAAGGGTATGGATTTATGGACAGAAGGGTATGGGTTTTCTGGGACTTTATCGGGGTTTGGGGCAGTGGCAATAAATGAATTCTTCAAAATATTAATATTGAAACGGGTTTCAACTTTTGTATGCACTGAAAATTATTTTTGGTCAACGGCCCGGTAGTAAGTAGGAGAAGGGTGTAAGTGGGGCCTCGGAGTAATAAGGCAGTATCTATGGTAGATAGCGGGGGAGCATGCAGGACCTGGCTGATAATTAATGCGCTCACACTGGAAGCGGGCCAATGGCTTTTAACTCCATTACACTATAGCGAACACTAGACAAGAATGATACGCCAGACTGCATACACTATAGGATTATTTTAGAATGGATTCTTATTGGTTTTAATTTTAGAATGGATTTTTATTGGTTTAAATTTTAGTAATGATGTTAAATACAGGACTTCAGAATGGTAAAAGTCAGGGGAAAAGTTTCGGGAACGGTTCGGGAACGGTTCGGGCTTGGCATTAAGGCGTGGACCGCTCTTGACAACATAGAGGGTTGGTCACGTGCCCTGCTGCGTTCTCTCTCACTCTCACTCTCTCACTCCATGCGTGCAGGATGGCCATCTTAAGCACCACTCGTGTTCGCATTATAAATCAGTGCCTCTAGCGCACCTAAGTCCGCCGATGAATTTCTTCTTTTCACAGCCATGGCGTCTTTGTGTCCGGTTCTAGCGTCTATATAAGAATGGGCGTTTTCCCCCCTATCGTGGTTCACACCATAATTTTTCTTCAGCTGATCAACGAGTCTGTTTTATAACGGTATGTTCTTCCTTGGGCCTTAGGGGGAGTCATTCATATCTATGGCAGAAGGTCCAACTCTAGTGACAGTCTATTCCACAAACACAAGGGTTTATATATACACTTGGCATCTAGTGTTTTACAAGTGTTTCGTGTTGGTTTCACAAGTGGGTTTTTTTTGCCTTCCCTTGTCCCTATTAGGAAATCAGGGGATCTTGCACTACGGTGTGCCCTTTGATCTGTCCTATAAAACCACGAGTGACTCTTGGCTCCTATATTTCATGGCCGCAAGAATATTTATTGAAGTTTCCAGTTGTTAAGTGCTTCTTATACGTCTGAAATTACTTTACAACAGCTTTTGTTTTTTACAACCACCGTTGTTCCAGCAATCTTGACATTTTTATTGGGTACTGAGGATTCACTCTTTAACCAGTGAAGATCACGAATATGGCTTTTCTCCTCCACATTTTCCAACATCCCAAATTTTACTACAGATTCCTTCCAAGTCCCAAACGTTAACACCAACTCCATAATCCATTCCAAAAAAACAAAACACCCTCTTGTTGCCATTTTAGCCTGCCTCTTCCTAACCTGGGGAGGGCATACTGCACATTGCGGGAAACGACTTTTGCGCTCCTGAATAGTGCGACATTTTTGTGCAGCAACGAAACAAGTGTCGAAAAAAATTTTACCGCACTCTCCTCCAAAAAGCCCCTGAATTATCGCTATCACCGAAGTCAGATAAAGCCCTAGACCCGGGTTTTTCTCAATTCTTTTCCTTGAATCCTATACAAACCAAGGCTGGCATTTTGCTGCATCCATCAACTGCCCACTAATTGTGCTTGGAGGTTAGCTTTGTCGCTGGGTCTTTTGGTGTCGTTCGTCTTGTTTGAGAAACGACATTTTTCCGCCGCATTTCCGCGAAAGACCCGTACACCCACGCCCTCTGTCGTGTATCCCCCCGTCCGTCACACAATCGCCTTGCTAAGGCCTCGACTTATCTGACAGAGTCAATTGTGTCTCCAGAAGTGCCTCGGCACTAAGTGTCATGGCCGTTCTTCCATCGAAAATCCAAGGTGCGGGCAAGGCTTCAGCAGGCGCGAGGTTTCGGCAGCGAAAGATCTCCGTCAAGGTCGCGTTACCCATTTACAATGCGAATGAAATCTCTGGCACTGATCACGATCTCGAGCCTTCTCAGCTTCACCACCTTAATGCTTCCTCGGGCCAGCAACGTGATCTACATAATGTCGAAACTGGTGTTGATAAGAACGAAGAGGATGAGGTTCATTTACAACAAGTCATAAATGCGGCCCAACGGGTTCTACAGGGTTCCACCAAAGACAGGGCCGACAAGGAAGGCTCCTCGGTATACATTCCTACTCCCGATGCGTCCCGAATCTGGCCTGATGCTGTGAAGTTCTATAGCGGGGAACCTTTTGTGGAGCCAGAGTCTTACATTAAATTCAGTGCTACTGTTGAAGACACTCTAGGTGTGGAGTATAATATGGACGAGCAAGATGAGGAGTTTTACAAGAATGTCTTGTCCAAAGAAGTGCCCAAACTGCGGTCCAAACTGGAGAGTGCACGTGGCGGCGATGCTGACAACAGAGCGTGTACAATGCTTGAATTTGAGGCGATTTGCGATAAGTTTGAAAAGACTGTGGAGGAGAAACAACCGTTTCTTACTATGGATCCTTCCAACTTGCTTTCATACAAGGAGCTCTTGTCTTTTATTCTCAAAGAAATCGATTCGGGCGTCATCAACGACCAGGCCAACCTGAGTACTGAACTGAAGTACATTTCAACGTCTTTGCTCAAAGAAAAGCTATCGAAAGAACTCAATTTTGAGCCTTTTGTCACGACTTTTGATAAGGATCAGAACTCAACAAACAGCATCCGGTCCATCCCCATTCTCATGGACTTATTTGGGGAATCCGTGTATAAGCATTGGAGTGCCCGAAAAATCGCTCGAAAAGGAAAGCCAATCACTCCAAGCTTGAAGTTTGAGGACCCGAATGCAAATGAAAAGGATAATGACAATGATCCATATGTGTGTTTCCGTCGGCGGGAATTCCGCCAGGCCAGAAAAACCCGGAGAGCTGATAACATCGGAGCGGAACGAATCCGCTTGTTACAGAAATCTTTGAGGCGTGCAAGAGATATCATCTTCAGTACTTGTAAGAGGGAGCTCTTGAAATTGGAGTCGTGGGAAGCTGAACATGAAATCTTTAAGCTTCGACTTGAGGCCAAGGGTGTGAAGCGTGCGGTTGGAATTAAAGGTGATGATCACTTATTCTACCCACACAAGCGGAAAAAGATTATCAAGCCGGAGCCAGAAACTGATAACGATCTTGACCTGACCAAATCAAGAAAGGATAAGAGAAGGAACCAAGAACCTTTATCTGCGGCCTCTCCATCGAATTCCGTGGCTCAATCGAAGGATTCAAGGGGTTTCAACGGACAAGTCCAACCCGAGGCCTCATCGACTCAACCTTATGTCAAACTACCACCGTCCAAAATCCCCGATATGGATTTGGTGACGGTCTCGTATGTTCTTAAGGAGAAGAACGAGACGATCAAGAGAGCCGTTCTTGAAAAATTGAGGAAAAGAAAGGAAAGCGATAAAGGATATGCCAATATCACTTACGATCCATACCAACCTTTTTTCGGAATCTCCTCGAACGACCGGTCGCCAGATGTTGAAAAGAGCCATATTCCTTACTCATCGATTGCATCTGCCTTTTTCCACCAGTTCAACACCACGAATGTCGTCAGCGAGAATCTCAAGAAGATCTTGGAGGATGGCAAAAAGCTTTATCCTGGAATGAAGACATTCAAAGGCAGTACTGGGGAGCTTGTTCCGTCGGAGCAATTCCCTCAGATCCAGTCGTTGCTCCAGAACCACGTCAGCGACAAAATCGGCAAATCATCAAGTTACGTTGCCCAATTGTTATCCAATATCGAAAGCAACAACTTCAACACATATACTGAAGGATTCCAGAAGAGCGAGGAAGAAAAGGAAGTGTCTGGGAACTATTCCACGCCTATTGCAAGGATAAGAAAAAGAGCCGGGCGGGCCAACCGTGTTTTCATTGATAGAAGAGGACTCATGTCGCGACCAGATGATGTGATTGACGAATGGATGAATTTATCTGATTCGGAGGAGAAGGAGAAGGACGACATGGACATCGATTCTCCTAGTCACAGCAAAGACGCTTATCTCAATAAGTCCGACGAGATTGCCCGGATCGACTCGAGATGGCGGTTTGATGATGATTACGCCGAGGCCGATAAATGTATCCGGTCACCCTTTAGCTTGGATCCGTCCCGGCTCAACTCCATCAGCGACGATACTCAGTCGATCCGGTTCGGGTCGATGCTCCTCTCCAAGTCGTACGATTTGCTCCGGGAAAGTGCCCACCAACGACAAGTGTTGATGCAGCAAGCACGGCTTCGGGCGTTGCAACAGCATCAACTACAAAAAAACCAGCAAGGAGCCCCCTCGAGTGCTGGTAATGCCCAGGTTTCCAATGGCAAACCACAAGCTTCCTCGTCCTCGTCCTCCGGAGCAATCAAAACAAACCAGACTGCCCCGGGGAACAACTTGCTGTCGGCAACCGTGTACCGCAAACTGCAAGGGGGTTATAGTGCCGGCAACAACATACCCTCCAGCAACAAGTTTGGCAGCATGAGTGGAAGCCGCAGCCAGCAGAGTCCCGGAGCCCAGCAGTTTAGAAAGGCCGGCAATGGACTCGGCTCCGATGCTCAAGCAGCACAAGCAAGTGCCATTGGCGGACAAGCAAGTGCCATTGGCGGACAAGCAACGCTGCAGAGCCAACAGGGCAAACCGGCGATGCCAGGTCCTGGTCAAGGCATGGAAGCGAAGAAGAACCCGGCTGCACTTTCAAGAGGCCACTTGCAACCACTGGAAGCCAAAGACATACACGGGCCAGGCAAGTGAAGACTTGGCCACACATGTGTCTCGTAAATAGCCAACCATCCTCTAGATGAGGTGGTTCTGTACCATAGAGAATACTCGACTAAGTATTAGTAATAGAGCTGAATAGACAGAAGACAGACAGGACAGATTAGACAAAAAGACAAATTAGACAAAAGACGGAATATACAAAATAGACAAATAAGACAGATTGGACAAAAAGACAGATTAGACAGAATGACAGAATAGACAAAAGACAGAAGACAAAAGATAGAAAGATAGAGGGACAGTGGAAGTAGAATTGAAAGAGAGTGACAGAATGACAAAAGACAAAAGACAGAAGACAAAATAGACAAAAAGAAAGATTAGACAAAAGACAAAAGACAAAATAGACAAAATGACGAATTAGACAAAAGACAAAAGACAAAATAGAAAGAATAGACAAAATAGACAGAAGATAAAGACAGGACAGAAAGACAAGACAGAAAGGTAAAAGACAAAGACAGAAGACAGGACAAAAGACAGAAGACAGAAGACAGAAGACAGAATGACAGGACAGAAAGACAAAAGACAGAATAGACAGATTAGACAAAATAGACAGAGACAGAAGACAGGACAGAAAGACAAGACAAAAGACAAAAGACAAAAGACAAAGACAAAGACAAAGACAAAATATACAAAATAGACAGATAATGTGTTTCTTTACTTGTTCCCTATATTAAGTGGGACTAGAACAAGCCCTCGATTTCTCCCTCATCGTTCACTTCAACGTTCATGTATCCAGCGTGGGTAGGCAATCCTGGAATCGTCATGATCTCCGCTGCCAATGCGTACAAGTAACCAGCACCAGCGCTGCATCTCACTTCTCTGATTGGAACCGTGAACCCCTTGGGCACTCCCTTCAATGCTGGGTCATGTGACAAGGAGTATTGGGTCTTGGCAATGCAGATGGGCAACTTATCGAACCCTTGGCGAGAATACGTCTCAATCTGCTGTTTGGCCAAAGGTGACAACTCAATGGCAGAGGCTCCGTACATCTTGGATGCAATCGCCAACAACTTCTCCTCCACCGTATCTTCAACATTGTACAAGAACGTTTGTTCTTCAGGCAGAGCTTGAGTCACGGCCTTGGTCACGGCCTCGGCCAATTGCAAGGACCCCGAGCCTCCGTGGGCCCAGTGGTTGGAAGGCACGGCAAAGTCTGCTCCGGCTTGAAGGGCTTCCTCTTGAATTACCCGGAGCTCGTTCTTAGTATCGGTTTCAAACTCATTGATGGCCACAACCACGGGGACATTATATTGCTTGATGTTGGCAATCTGTTTGGCCAAATTGGCACATCCTTTGCGCAAGTAATCCAAGTTCTCGGTGGTGTAAGCTTCGGGCAACTCCTGGCCTGGCTTGACGTCTGGTGCACCTCCATGTAACTTCAATGCTCTGGACGTGGCCACGAGAACAACGGTATCTGGAGACATTCCCAGCGCACGGCACTTGATGTTGAAGAACCGTTCTCCGCCCATGGTGAAGTCGAACCCGGCTTCGGTAATGACAAATCCCTTTTGGCCGTTGTTGATGGCGTTGGAGGGCGATGTCAACTTCAAGGCCAACCGGTCGGCAATCACCGACGAGGCTCCAATCGAAATGTTGGCAAATGGGCCGGCATGCACAAACACTGGTGTACCTTCCAACGTCTGCATCATGTTGGGCTTGACTGCATCCTTTAAAAGGGCAGTGATGGCTCCAGCACATCCAATGTCCTCTGCGGTAATGGCCAAGCCAGTATCCTTCTGGGTTCCAACCACAATACGGGCCACGCGTTGTCTCAAGTCCTTAAGAGATGTGGACAAGGCCAAAATGGCCATTATTTCCGAGGCAACGGTGATATCAAAGCCAGAAACTCGAGGTGGGAATTTGCTGGCCTCGTTTTTACCCTGGCCCAAAGTGATTTCTCTCACAAACCGGTCATTGCAGTCCACCACCCGCTTAATGGTAATGGAGTCCGGGTCAATGTTAAGTCTGGCAAACCGTTCGATTTCCTCTGCGGTCAAATCGTTCGGGTTGGTCTTGGTAATACCCAACTTCTCCAAACGAGCCAACATTTGCCGCGTAAACTTCCTCACGCCCTTCTTGGCTGGAACCAACCGGTTGTAGAAGCCCTTGGTGGTCTTACTGGTGTGTTCGTGGAACATGCGGGTATCCACGGCAGCACACAATAAGTTCTGGGCAGCGGAAATGGCATGGATGTCTCCCGTGAGATGCATATTGAACTCATCCATAGGAATCACCTGCGAGTATCCTCCTCCGGCAGCACCACCCTTGACCCCAAAGGTTGGCCCCATGGAGGGCTGGCGCACATTGGCAATGGCATTATGGTTCAAGTGAGCACCAAGAGCCTGCGTCAACCCAATGGTGGTGGTGGACTTACCTTCACCCAAAGGAGTTGGAGTAATACCAGCCACCAACACGTAGTATCCACGGTCGGCCTTGGACCCTTCGCTATCCTCGTCCAATCTCTCAATGACCTTCTCCGGGTTGACCTTGGCCTTATAGTGGCCATAAGGCTCGAGCTCACGCTCCAATAACCCGAGTTCCCGGGCCACCTTGGTGATTTTCTTGGGCTTTTGCGCCCGCGAGATGGCAATGTCCGATGGCACGGGAGACAACGGCTTAAGAGGCAAGGGCTGGAACCGGTGGGCATGGGCCTTTTTGGACGCGTACATGGCAGCATCGTAGACGTTGGAGCAAAGCATGGCCACGGTCATGGGGCCCACTCCTCCCGGAACCGGAGTAAGGAACGAGGCCTTGCCCACCACATCGTTAAAGTCCACGTCACCCACGAGCTTGCGGCCGTTTTTGGCCGTGGGGTCATCCTTAAAGTTGATCCCCACGTCAATCACAACAGCACCTTCTTTGATCCAATCAGCCTTGACAAACTCCGGGATTCCAACCGCAGCAATCACCACGTCGGCCGTCCGGAGAATCGAAGGCAAGTCAAACGTGTGGCGGTGACAAATGGTCACGGTACAATCTTCATTCTTCAATAAAGCAGCCACGGGGGTCCCCACGATATCGGAGCGGCCAATCACCACAGCATTCTTTCCACGCAACTGAATGCCAGTGGTCTTGATCAACTCCATGATTCCATTGGGCGTGCAAGGTTTAAACTTGGGCTGGCCTCCACGCTTGGAAAGCTCACCCGTATTGTAGCGGTCAAAGCCATCCACATCCTTATCCGTCTCCACGGAATTGGTCACCAACGTCTCGTTGATGTGCTTGGGCAACGGAAGCTGCACCAAAATACCATGCACCTTGGGGTCCTTGTTCAACCGGTCGATTTCTTCAAGGAGCGCCTCCTCCGTCATGTCCTCATCGAACTTGACCAACTTGGAGTCGATGTTGGCGGACTTGGCCGCCTTAAGCTTGGACTTGACATACGACGACGAGTCCGGCCGGTCGCCCACCTGAATAATGGTAAGCTGTGGTCTGTACCTAAGCTGCTCAAAGTCCACCTCCAGGTTGGAAAGGGGTAGTTTCAACTGCGGGAACTGCTGCTTGTTGTACTCAATGACTTTTTGCGCCACTTGCTGTTTGATTTGCTTGGCCAACTTGGTACCGGAAACCACGGTGGCATCGAGAAGACGGCTTTGTGTATTTAAGCGTTGGATTTGCTGGAATTGTTGGAACCGCTGGAGCTTTAAAAGCGACGGCTGGGGAGCCCGGGAACTTCTCAACATGGAAAGATGAAGGAGTAGGGGGGAGTTGTTAACAGTGCACAGGTTGCGAAGAGGATTGCGAGGAGGATTACGCGGACGATGCGTGGCCTGGTGAAAAAAGTGGGTTCCGGGCCGCTGCCATGTACACCGGACTCGATGAGCTCCTTCTTCCAGCACCCTCTTCCAGCACCCTCTTCCAGCAGCCTACACCCGCGAAGGCCAATCCGCCGCCCTTTATATTACATTTGATTTTGTGTCGTTTGTGTCTGCTTTTGTGTCTTGTTTGTGTTTGTGTCTTGTTTGTGTTTGTGTCTTGTTTGTCTTGCTTTTGTGTTTTACTTTTAGATGTACTGTTTTTTGTCTATTTGTCTGTCTTTTTTGTCTGTCTATTTGTCTGTCTATTTGTCCTGTCTGTGTGTCTGTCTATTTTGTCTTTTTTGTCTTTTTTGTATATTTTGTCTTTTGTCTATTTGTCTATTTGTCTATTTGTCTATTTGTCTATTTGTCTATTTGTCTATTTGTCTATTTGTCTTTTTTATCTATTTGTCTGTCTATTTGTCTGTCTATTTTGTCTGTCTATTTTATCTATTTGTCTTTTTGTCCTGTCTATTTTGTCTGTCTATTTGTCCTGTCTATTGGACATGGATTCGTAAGGACATGACTATTCGCGGTGACTCTTGCCTCGTATGACGCAGACAAAAACAGACAAATTGACCTGAAAAAAGGCTTGTGTGCAGGCTAACAAGTTGTCTAAAACAACAAGACAACCGCGTTTATATGCACACCCACAATCACCCCATGCGTATACAATTAGTATAATGCAAATACCATAATGTAGACGGTATAATTTAGATGAGATTATTTAGAAGGTTATTTTATGGTACTGTGTAGACGGGGTATTATTACTATTGGTTATGAACGACGACCGAAGGGACCAAATCTCTGGCTCAATGCATTTGCTGGGCTCCATAATAAAGTGGACTCAAAATATGCCACCAAATTTTGGGTGCAA
The DNA here is from genome assembly GCA_002374555.1 of Metschnikowia mauinuiana. NCBI lineage: Eukaryota > Fungi > Ascomycota > Pichiomycetes > Serinales > Metschnikowiaceae > Metschnikowia > Metschnikowia mauinuiana. The sequence goes on along the minus strand of NKZY01000861.1, from coordinate 65,634 downwards.
CAAAGAACGAATTCAATGGGGGATTTTCCCAATGCCTTTTTCCAATGGCTTTTTACATAGCTTTTTCCATAGCTTTTTCCATAGCTTTTTCCAATGGCTTTTTTCCCCTTTGAGCTCTCGAAAATCAGAAAAATCTGCTGAATTCATTTTCCTAGGGCTTTGACTGAGGCCGTTGCCGTAACCCCGAAGACTTGTGTTTCCTTTCGCCGTCAGCTGATTTGATCTTGTCCCGAGTTGATGCCCTGGGAATGTGCCTAAGCTCGCTTAACATGGTCTGTGCCCGAAGCATGATGGTATCGTTATCCTTGTCACCTTGAGCTTCTTCTTCCGCCACTCCCTGTGCTTTTTTCCGGGTAGTCATTCTCCTCTTTAAGGATTGCACACTTTCATATTCATGCGATGTCTTTTCTCGCCTGGGAACTTGGTGGTTCTCCTTGCCGTAAATCTCCATCGAGAGAGGCCGCAACGACCTGGGCCTCATCCTATAGCTTCTTCTATTGGTTGCACTTGTTTCATGGAGCGGCGTATTGTTTTTGAGCTGCCGGATCAAGTCATCAACCGTGGGTGGGTGATGGTCTTCGTCCGGTACTCCCCCACGATCTTCTCCTTCATCTTCAAGATCTCCAACCTCGTCTTCTTCATCTCCAATATCTTCGTCCCGGCCTTGGACCTTGGCTCTTTTGTTGGCGCTTTCTCGACTCTTTAAGCGTTCTCTTTCCTTACGCTCAATCATCTCCTTCTTGCGCTCGTATGCCCTTTCGTCCTCTTCCTTCTGGACGTTTTCAGCATGAGCCTTTTTGAATTCATTCACAAAGTTGTTGAATTTAATGAAAAAGCTATTTTTGCTGGCGGCATCTTCGGGATTCTCTCCAAAGTATTCCATCAACGCATGAAAATTCTTAATCGTATGCTCAGTATGCGTGGTCAACCTAGAGCTTAGATCTCGGGCTCTCTCAAGAGGTACCCTTAAAACTCTCAAGATCTTATCATCGGGGTGGAACGTTTCATGCATGCTCAAGTTACCTTTGTTGAGAGAAGTCACGATGTTCTGGATGTTTGTTTCATACTCAATGCAAGAAGCCTCGATCTGATCAATGCCAATCTTTTGCATATTGTTCAAGGGGATCAAATTATCCACAAAGATTCCATATTCCGGGAAGTTGTTCCTGACAATTTGCTCGATATAATGCAAAAACGTCTTCGAGTTGGTTTCATCCTTCATAAACTTCAATCGAGGAAGAATATCCAACTTGAAACCCATGGCTTGCTTCGAACTATCATTCATAAAGTTCCCCACCGATCTGATGATGGCAAGAATCTGTTTCAAGCCCTCACTATCTTTTATACACTCAATTGCCTTGTCCACAGCACCTAGTTTCTGTAAAAGATCATGGAAGTCTCTCAGATAAGTGTGCATGAGTAAAAGAGCTCTGGACCTGGATTTCCAGTATCCTCTCATATTGAAGATCTCCAAGTAAATCTGGTCGGGTCGATCCAATTGTGCCGAGCTCTTCAGTGGGAGTTTATCGTGCCTGGTAAAATCGGTGGCATATGGCATGAAAGAGCGAGTCACTGAGTCGGGGATTTCATTTAAGGCATCACTATTGAAAAACTCCAACACACTGGTATTTTCCGTGATTTCCTTATCACACGCAAGCACTTTTTGAAAGAGACTTTCCACACTCAAATTGCTAAACATATGCAAATTGATCCCAAATTGTTGGGCGAGGTCTCGGGGAAGAAGAGACACCGGCTGCGCCGAGTCAACGGTGGAACTATTCACGTCCTTCACCTTCTTCTTCATCACAGACACTTTGGCAACAAAGGCCTTCTCCACCTCTTCCAAAACACCTTTCTTCTGAAGCTTATCGATCAAAACCGAACTAGAAATATCATTCCAAAACGTCTTGTCAATGGCCTCAAGTTTGCTCCAGTGCATCTGTTTAAGCTTATTCTTTGGTCTGATCACCTGCCCATTTGAGTCTTCCGCTCCAGATAACTGCGATGCACTATTGGCAAATTCAGAAGACCCATAAACAGATTGCATGTTCATGGTCTCCGTAATGGGTGAGCCACTCATGTTTAGTATAGGTGGAGCAAGCGGAGGTGGAGGAGGTGGCATAGGTGCACCAGAAGCACTTTTCGACTGGGCCAACAAGTTCGGTAAAGGTGGGGGAGGGGGAGGGGGAGGAGTAGAGCCGTTCAGTTTCACCTGAGTGAAGAGACTGGGCAAGGGCGGAGGAGGTGGGGGGTTCGGGCCTCCAGTGTTGGTTTGCATTAATAGGCTTGGCAAAGGTGGTGGAGGTGGAGGTGGAGCCGAGGTTGAAGGCTTCGATTGAGTCAAAAGACTCGGCAATGGCGGGGGTGGTGGTGGAGCTGCCAAAGGCCCTGGAGGCTCTGTAACTGCCAAAGGCCCTGAAGGCTCTGTAACTGCCAAAGGCCCTGGAGGCCCTGGAGGCTTTGTAACTGCTTGAGGCTCTGCAACTTGAGTTGCTTGAGTTGCTTGGTGAGTTTGAGATGCTTGAGATGGTTGAGTGCTCTTCAAACCGGTTTCTGATAAGAATTCCGGTATTAATGGAGGCGGTGGAATACCTTTTTCTGCAGTCTCGGGTTGTTTGGCAGCGTGTAAGGCTGTGGGAACCACCAATTCTGGTTTGGTTATCACCTCTTGGTTGGGAACTGGCTGTGGCTGTTCAACTGGCTGTGGCTGTTCAACTGGCTGGGACTGTTCAACTGGTTCCTCATCATCCACATCAATAATCTCTGGTCCTGGATAAGTTGGAGCAATAGTGGACCCACTCATGTTTTGCGACGAATTGTTTGATCTCAGGTTCATCGGACGAGTCTCCGGTTTGAAAATGTGGTTCAAAGGAGGCGTAAGCGGACGTTTCACCGGCTCGGACTCGGAGTACTCCGCTCTTCGGTTGTAATTATTCGATTCTCCAAGAATATGCTCAATCACTTGCGCTCCACGATGCCGGTGACCACTCATTTTCTTTCCTGGCAGATTTGCACTTGTTGAAGAATCGCCAGTGTTTTGGTTTTTGATCTTAAACTTCGGGCTATTTTGTCTCGAGCTTGTTTTCATTTCTGCATGCTCCTCTTGGAACAGCTGGAGACTAGAATCGAGGCTGTTCTTCTCTAATTCCACAACTTGAATTTCTGACTTTTCATCAGTGTTGCTTGCAGCTCTAGGCACTGGCTCAGTCGGAGGAGCCGAGCTTTTTTGGGAAACGCTTCTTTGCAAAAGACGCACTTCTAGCCGTCTTTTATCTTCAGTTAACTCTTCAATCTTTCTTTTCAATTGAACAGTTTCCATCACTGCTCTCCTTGCAGTTTCATCAGTTTCCATTCTATCCATCAATCTTTGTAAAGCCGAGTTGAGGTGCAGTATATCGGACCCATCAATCCCCAACCCTGAAGTGAGTTGTACAACCACACTATCTAATAAATCGAGGATTCTGTCGGTATCTTTGGACAGTTTTGTCGACTTAAGTAAGGTCAAGTTGTACAAAAACGACTTCAACTTATCAGAATTTGATATCTCTTCCAAAGGCCCATCCGATAAGTCCTCATCAAACCGGAGTTTCAATTTCGAAAACACTTCCCCTAGAGTATTAGTTTCATAGTCGTCATCGAAATCTTTCAACTGATTCTTGGCATACAAATCCGAATAATCATCCTCCTCGAAGTTTTCATAATGATCCAATGCGGCCGAGATTTTAGCATGGTCAAGTGATCTGAGCTTTTCAAATATGATATGCAACCTGCAGTCATGAAGCTCTTTTCTCATATCAACCCTTTCTTTAAGATTAGCGCAGGTATAAATCAAGGAATTGATGAAAATGATTGTGGTGTGGAGATAGGCTTCGAATTTATGATCGTGGTCATTCTTGGCCATGTTTCTGAAATGCAGATCAATGGAATTCTCGAAAACATCAAGCCATGGCTGGAACTTGTCAAAGACGTTACAAGAATCTTGTAAGTTGACGAAACCATTGAGTATAAGCGAAAAATGATTGTGTTTGGTGTCATGAATAAAGTAAATCAACACTTCCGTCACCAACAAACGGGTTGAAGCTCTTGGAGAGAGAAGCGAGTGGAAAATCGACTCAATGAGATGTTTGTCTAGCTTTTCTTGACTCGGTTCAGAAGACTTTGACATGGCATCAGTTTTTTGCTCGTCGACTGCCACTTTTGGCTGGTTGGATATTAGTGATTTGAGACAGTGGCAGATATACGTCTCAATTTCAATGTCGTCATTTGACTTAATGCTCCTTCTGTTTATTCTTTCAAGAATCACGGAGAGGGCGGTTGTTCCTTGAGCATTATGGAATTCGTCCATCCATTTTTGCGAAGACCTGGATTCTAGCTTCTTCGATAACTTCCGGTACTCACGGATGGACAATTTGTTGGATATGATTCGGGACACATACCACTCTGCAGAGCCGTCCTTTATTTTGCGCTTCTTCTGGAGGGCGGACAAAGGGCCCGATTCAGAGCTGTGAGCATCGGCATCATTGCCCTCTGGTAATTTTGATTGGGGTTGGTTGTTGATCTGCTGGGCTGGTTTGAGCGAAGGGTATTCTTTGACTATTCGGGGGGATTCGGTCAAAACTGGAGGCAGATTCTCGTGTTGGGACACGGAGGCAGATACTTGATTGGCCAAGTAGCGTAGGTCAAAGCTTGAGTTGCTTTCGTTTTCGTTTAGAAGAAGCTCCCATTTTCGTTGGACAGAAATGTTTTGAAAAGCTTGCTCTGGAAATACCCGAGAAGAGAGGAGGCGCTCGAATAAGTCATCCACCACGCTGGGCCTCGGCATAGCATTCGCAGCTAGTTGTTTGAAGGACTGCAAATTTCTGGAGCTGGTACTTCTCTTGACGGAAAGAAAAGAGCCCTTGGAGCCATTTGGGGATGTTTTTGTGCTTTTGCGGTCGTCTTTGACTTCGGTAGTGTACTGAGGAATCGGAGGGCTGAACAGGTCGTAGACGAAAGCAGCCCCTAGCTTGGGCAGGCTCTGGAGATCCTTAGTGGGCGGGTTTCTGAGGCCCGGCATAAGATCCACGGTAGAGTTGTTATCCTTCGGGTCCAAGGAGGTGAAACTGGCGTTAATTAGCTCGAAAGAAGGCCCGCCTGGGTATTCATTGGACGTGGTATGGAAGCCGGTTTGCGCCGTCCGGTAGGTTGCCGAAGCATACAGCGACGAATCGCCATTACTTGTTTTGCGGTTCCAGAGACTGGCTTCATCCGAGCTAAACGACAGCCGCTGGACGGAGTTTGTGGACGACACAAACGTGTGTTTTGACTTGTTACTCGTGTCACGTTTCGGTAGCACCCTAACAAGAGTAGGCCCCACGGAATCTGCCACGGATTCGTAGCCAATGGCATGGAATGCCTCGCCATTCTGAGGAATTGGCGGGGAAATGGATTTGGCCGGGTTGCTAGAAGAAACAGCATACGTGGAATCAGAGGATTCCGCCAACGCTGCATTCAAATTAAAGCGGGACGCCTTGGAGGAGATCTTTTTTAGACTCTTGGAAAAAAAACTCCCTTGTTTCAGTTGCGGGTCCAACGGCGAAGCGCCCGGATCATCGGCCATTTTTCTAAAAGGTTTGCTTTGTGGCGAGGAATTGGGATCTTAGGGTGTGGAGGATCAAAGGTGTTAAGAAGGAATGAGAGGTGTTTTGTACACACTACTGGGAAAGCCGCACCCAAACCCGAGAGAATGTTCGGCTTTTACCTGGCTTATTCTTGCGGAACTCGCCACCGCAAATAAAATAAAAAAAAATTAAAATAAAATAGAATAAAATAGAATGAAATAGAATAAAATAGAATAAAGTAAAATAAAATAATAAAAAAAAGGCGGTTCTTTTTGTACCTTCTAAACCTGTTTGTAACCCCACGGGCCGCGTGCGCCCACGACTATATAATGCTGCTGGTTTCCTCGCCTCATTGTTACCTGTTTTCCCTACGACGCCTTGCGAAACTGGAAACTTGAGGAGGGATTCGCACCCCAGGAAAGGCACAATTTAGTCCCGTCCCTTGACCTTTTATTACGGATAGTACGTACATTAGTGTTTGGCTTTTCCACTTACCGCCAAATCTTTCTTTTTTTTGCTTTTGCTATTTTGCAGTTTTTCTGTTTTGCAGCTTTTCTTTTTTTCTCTTTTTCTATTCATACTAATTTTGTTGGTTTGGTGTTGGTCAGCTTATTGGTCATAGCCGTGTTCTGCGTGCCGGCTGTGAGCTCCACTTTTACTACTGCGCTAATGGCGCGCGCTACTGCGTGTCACTATGCAGGTCGCTATCTTTACAAGAAGCCTCACCAACCATCGAAACCTCTTGATCTCGACATTTAATGGACTAATGGACTAATGGACGGATTGTGTCTAATTCTTGTCTAAATCTTGTCTTATCGTTTCCATGCTATCTCTAATTTTCTCTCATATTTGGTCAATTGTCTAGTTGTCTAGTTGTCTAGTTGTCTAGTTGTCTACTTGTCTACTTGTCTACTTGTCTACTTGTCTACTTGTCTACTTGTCTACTTGTCTACTTGTCTACTTGTCTACTTGTCTACTTGTCTACTTGTCTACTTGTCTACTTGTCTACTTGTCTACTTGTCTACTTGTCTACTTGTAGTTGTCTAATTGTCTAATTATTGTCCAGTAGTTGTCTATCCAATTGTTGTGTCTATCCTAAAATATAATATTTCTTTTAACTGTCTTCTCTATTTGCTTCTGCAATAATTGTCTAAATGTCTAAAATTTGTCTAATATTCTAGAATATGCCTAATAATCTAGAATTTGTCTAAAAACCTAAATCTGTCTGATAATCTAAAATTGTCTAATAATCAGAAATTTGTCTTGTCTACTTATCTACTTGTCTGAGTATCTCTCCAATCTGTCTAATACTGTCTAATACTGTCTAATACTGTCTAATACTGTCTAATACTGTCTAATGTCTGAAAGTGTCTTGCTGTGTCTAACTGTGTCTAACTGTGTCTAACTGTGTCTAACTGTGTCTAACTGTGTCTAACTGTGTCTAACTGTGTCTAACTATGTCTAACTGTGTCTACCTGTGTCTAACTGTTATCCAAAAGTGTCTACCAGTGTCTAATAGTTATCTAAAAGTGTCTACTGTATGGGTGCGAAATCCCAATCCCTCACCAAGCCTCACTCCCACTTTTTACCCACCGCGCGTTTTTCCCTCCCCGTAAAAGCTTCCGTTGCACGCTTCTCTTTTGCTTTTGCTAGGGCTTGCGCGCGCTTCACCGCCATGCGCGCGTGCTACCGTCCCAGTAGGCCCCAAACTGGCCTGCGCCAAAGGCCTCACCTGGCGGTCGCGCTACGCAGTCGCGTGGTCCTCGCGCCTGCCATCGCTACTGTTCGCGCGTAAGCCTCACTTACAGCCTACTGCTTGTTTACGCTTCTCACTGCCTGATCCTCCAAATCTGATTACTCCACACAAAACCCCCCCTTTAATTTATTAGCTGAAACAAAATCGTTGAAATAGACTCATTGAAAATCTATACCATTTTAGGTCTGCAAAAACCGGCTCATGTCTCAATATAAGTCCCGCAAAAATGCCCCTTCCCAGAGACAGATCTCTAGCTTCTTCATGCCGATTGTCTCTGGAGGCTCGCGCCTGGAGCCCGCCATGCCCAAGCCTAAGCCCAAGATGGATGCAAAGCTGGATGCAAAAAGCATAAGCCCCAAGGGGTATCATCCTGTTGAGCGGTATCATCCCGTGGAGAGGTATCATCCCGTGGAGAGGTATCATCCCGTGGAGCATGTGAAAACGCCGGAACAGATACTTAAGCTGAAATGTAAGGAGAGCAAATTTACGAAACTGCTCCAGAACCGCTCTGCGTTCGATGAAATCGGCTCCCTGGAAACCTCGTTCGATTCCCCTGAAGTCACCAACTTCATGAACCCTGCTTTGAACAAATACTCCAGCGCCACGCTTTCGGGGCTGCCGGAGGCCAAGCAAATGGCTTGCAATCCTCAAAACGTGCTATTTATTTCGTCGGACTCGGAGGATGAAAAGGAAAATATCCCTCAGCGGGATTCAAAGCCCCTTAACTCCAGCCCGCTCCGCAAACCTTCCTTGAAGAGATCGCAATCGTCCAACCTCTTTGATGTGCTAGATAGCCAGCCCAAAAAGATCTTGAAAAAAGCTTCGCCCGTGGTGGTTTCGTCTCTGCAATCCCCCCTGGAGAAGGTGTTCTTGAGTGACGAGCAGGCCGCCATTGTCCGCGCCGTGGTTGATGATGGCCACAATGTGTTTTTCACGGGGTCTGCCGGTACGGGGAAATCGGTGGTTTTACGTGAACTTGTTGGCGGACTCTACCGAAAACATGGCCGCTTCCAAGTGGGGGTCACTGCTTCTACGGGGTTGGCTGCATGCAATATCCAAGGCCAAACCGTCCATAAATTCTTAAGCATTGGTCTAGGCACGGGCAGTCCGCAAGAACTAGCGTTAAAAATCAAGAAAAACGGCATGGCCAAAAAACGGTGGACCCAGCTTTCGGTTTTGGTTATTGATGAGATTCTGATGATCGATGGCATCCTTTTTACCAAAATCGATGAGATCGCCAAATTACTAAGGAACAACCAGCGTCCTTTTGGAGGAATTCAAATCGTGTGCTGTGGAGATTTTTACCAGCTTCCTCCGGTGTCCCGGGAACGCACGAGTCAATATTGTTTCAAGAGTCCCTCGTGGAACCGAGCAATGAAACAAACCTTAATTTTAAACAAAGTGTTCCGGCAAAAAGGCGACAATGAATTGATTGATATGTTGAATGCATTGCGTGAAGGTACGCTTAACCAGCAAATGGTGATGAACTTCAAGCAGCTTCTGAGAAAAGTGTCATATTCCGATGGAATCGAGCCCACGGAATTGTTCCCCACCAGAGCAGAAGTCAAGCGGGCCAATGAAAACAGATTGCACCATCTAAAAGGCAAAATCCATTCGTTTGACGCAATCGATTCCGATAAAAGTCAGCAGGCCGCCCGTCTTTACGAGAATCTCATGTGTGAGCAGAAATTGGATTTGAAAGAAGGAGCGCAGGTGATGTACCTAAAAAACCACACGGAGAACAATGTGGTCAACGGCTCCATTGGGACAATCGTTGGGTTTCTCTCGGAGGCTTTGTTCTCCAGTGTCTTTTCGCAGTTCCATCCTGCCGATTTCATCAATGCTTCGCCCGAGTTTTTACTGATGATCCGTTTGGTCTACGGCTTAATCGGGAAAACAGAATTTAGCCCCGAGCAAAAAATGGTTTTTGATCTGTTCCCCGATAATTGGAAACCCAAAGTCAGCAGTCTCGTGCGCGATGCATACTTGGTGGGGCCCAGAACCGAGCTTCTCCCCGTGGTCAACTTCAAAACCAACCAGGATTTCACGATGATTTTGGTCAAAAGAGAAGAGTTTTCCGTGGACCAAAATAGGGTTTTCATCCCGGGACGCAATTCCACTGAGCCAATGACAAGAGACCAGCTTCCTTTACTTCTTGCTTGGGCAATGTCTATACATAAGGCACAGGGCCAGTCGATCGACCGGCTCCGAGTGGATCTACGCAAAGTTTTTGAAAAAGGCCAAATTTACGTGGCCTTGTCACGTGCCACCAGCAAAGAACTGTTGGAGGTCTGGAACTTTGATCTTCTGAAAGTCTCTGTTTCTGAGGATGTAAAGGTTTTTTATAAGACCTTGACTTCGGCCTAAGTGCGAAGGGTCAAGTGCGAAGAATCTAGGGTGCGAAAAGTCTAGGAAAAAAGGGAAAAACGCGGAGCTAAGAAATCAATATCTGTCGCGCGGTTCTTATAAATAGTCCTGCCAACCCCAGCTTTTCCCATGTCCATCAGGAAAAACTGCACCATTTCGTATGTTTCCTTGGAAAATACCCCCTAAGATTTCTTTGGACAAAAAACCGTCGATCACGTGCTAACCATAGCTGTACCAATTGCCGTGCAAGCAAGGTATGTACAAATATAGAGTACTAGGTCTTGATCAGGTCTTGATTAAGATCTTGATAACTAAAATCTTGTACTAAGTCCTTGTACTGTGGAGACTAACCTTAGAGAAAATGTGATGCCAAGGAAATCTGCCATTACTGTGATAGCAGGGGCTTGACGTGTGAAAGACCTCATCTTGATAAACGAAGAGAGAGACCCACTTCAAAGGAAACTCAGCAGCTCAGAGATACAAAAGCTCACCTTGACTCGGCGCTAGCTCGTATCTACGAGGCCATTTCCACGGTGGAAAGCCAGGAAACCCGGGATCACCTCGTGGAGGTGCTCACAAACCACCAGGAAACCTTAAAAGCAAAGTTGGCCCGCAAAAAGAAAATCCCCATGTCCGTGGATGTGTCCAGTGGAGGGGAGTTTTCCGTGTATGGCCCCACATCGGCCATCCATAACCTCCTTAGCAATCCCACGATCCAGAAACCTGCTGAGATCTTTAAGACCGCTCTGAACGACCCGTGTTTCACCGAGGCAATAAAAAACTTCTTCACTTGGATGTATCCCGATGTCACGGTGTTTATCCATCGTGAGAGTTTTCTAGGCGACTTTTTGAGCCCCAACCAGAATAGGGGCTACTGCTCGGAAGAGCTCATCTATTCCATAGCTGCTCTTGGCGCAAAGTGCCTGGACCGGCCGAGTCTCCGGGAGTTGGCCCCCACTTTTTATGAAAGAGCCCGCTCCAGTATCTTCTCCGGGAAGATCTATTTGCCGCAGATCAACACTTTGCAGGCGTTGCTTTGTCTTTCATTGTATGAGCTTGGCGACGGTAACACCAGCGCCAGCTGGATGCTTTCCGGAATGGCGTTCCGCATGGGCTATGACTTGGGGTTCCAGTTGAACCCTTCGGACTGGACGGTGGAGGAACCGGGGGCTCGGGAGCCGGGATCTCGCCCTGAACCCCGCTCCTTGATTGTGGAAAGTGACATCACCATCCGTTCCCGGATTTATTGGGGCTGCTATATTCTCGATAGCTTCATCAGCTTGATAATGGGCAGGCCGGTGACGGTGAGGAAGACCGAGGCAAGCATTCCTTCGAGTGAGGTGTTGCCCAACTCCACCAATATTGAAGCGTTCATCTTCCATGCAGGAGAAGATGGACTTGATTTCCATGAAACACCCAACCTCGATGCGTTCCAGACCATTGAGCCCCTCTGCTTGCTTGGAGAATGCGCCGGTTCTTTGCTCACGGAGATCTATTCGGGTGAAGGTTCCGATGATAAGGGTTTATACTTGGACCGGAAGAAGTTTCGGTCGTATAATGCTTTCTTAAGCAAATGGAGAAATAATTTGCCCGACCCTTTGAAATGGACGCGGGCCTCGTTGGAGCTCCAATCCTATAACCCAACGTCCATGAACTTCAAGCTCTATTATTATATTGTCATCATCAGCTTGAACCGTCCGTTTTTGGGCATGCAAGGCGCCGAAGGCAAGGTGTCCAGCCGCATATGTGACGAGGCGTCCGAAGAGCTCTGCTTATGTTTGAGTCGATTCAGAGATGGTGGAGGGTTCCCATCCATCCTCATTCTCTACTCATCGGTCTTGGCCATGAGTATCAGCTTGGCCACCATGCAGAAGGTTCAGGATGCGGGATTGGACAAGAAAATCCAGCAGCTTCAAATCTGCTACTCCATCGTGTCCAAGGCACGGGCAAACTGGCAGCTTGCAGCCAAATCCATGGTGTTTATCCATAAGAAGATCGAGGAGCTCCAAATCCCCCAAATCGCCGAGGCGTTGAACCTCTCCAATGAAGAAGACCCCATTGCCCTGCCGCAACCAGATGTACCTAATTTCATGAGCATGTCACCAGATGCAAGTTTCTGGGGGGGCCAGGACACTTTGTTTGCGAACTTCTTTGATTTCATGGACCACTAGTCTTCACAATACATCATGAAAGGGATGCAGAAGGGAAAAGATTGAAAATACTGGAACTCAGTATGTCATTGATGCTTTAGTTTGTATGATAGCATCAGTTTTAATAGAAGATGGGACTGTACTGGTTGGACAGGTTATCCACCATTATCAGATAGTAAACATGATATCAGACAGTGTAAACATGATATCAAATAGTGTAAACATGACATCAAATAGTGTAAACATGATATCAAATAGTGTAAACATGATATTGTAGGTGAATATTCAAAGATAGTAGGTATAGTAATCCCGGTTCTATCAATGTATTTGTATGTGGGAAACCATACATTATCTTCGCACTGAGAACTAGCATTTGCATCCCAAGCATATCGACTGAGCCTCTCACCACAGTCAGCCATGAATTGACCATCAGATTATGAAGCAATACCTTTGGTATATAATTTGGAAAAGATGGATGAGATGAAGGCTCAGCAAGCAGGAAAGATAATCAGGGAAAGATGGTCAATTTCACATAATCAGATTCACTAAATTCACATAATCAGATTCACCAGATTCACCAGATTCACCAGATTCACCAGATTCACCAGATTCACCAGATTCAATAATCAGACTCGGGAATCGTCTACTTATATACCCAGAGCTGCAGGTTCGGTGGCAAATGCAGACACAAATGCAAGTACAGGACGTATCAGATGTGAAACAGTCGAGCATATATAAAGCGGCCGCGGCCACCATGCTCACCCCACCAGGAATTGCAACCACGCTGAACCAAGCCCCACAGCCATACATAATTACGGCCACAAAAAAGAAAAGTTGACATTTGAAACTACTTTTTTTTTTCAGCGAGTCACTGCGATTACCCATTACAGCCAATGAGTACATTCATCCATGTTTGCGCCATTGACTTTGGCCAGAAGGTCCAAAAGATCATTACAATATACAAATGACCATTATCCTTTGAAAAGAATTCATAACATCAGAAAGCATGATCAGGCTCACATAATCAGGCATTCAGTCATAAAGTGCTGATATGGTGTGGAGAAAAAATTATGTGCTTGGTCTGCCATTACAACCCATGCAACGCCAGCCCAAACAGAGAAAGGCACCTCCAAAAAGACTCAAAAAGACTCAAAAAGACTCAAAAAGACTCAAAAAGACTCAAAAAGACTCAAAAAGACTAAAAAGGCTAAAAAGGCAAAAAAAGATTAAAAAGACTAAAACCGGCCAGAGGCGTCTTTGAATAAAGAGGAAAAAAGAAAATTGATAAAGAAAAAAAGAAAAAGAAAGAAAAGATAAACTGGGCCAGAGTTCATTCGTTTGGTTCTCTTCAGTCTCCATCCTAGAGAATCTTTCATGGCAACTTTTGGTCTTTCTGTCTTATTTGGTCTTTCAATTTCCTTTGTTTCTTTAATTTCCTTTTTGGTCAATTTCCTCTTTGGTCATTCCCTTTTTGGTCAATTTCCTCTGGTCAATTTCCTCTTTGGTCATTCCCTTTTTGGTCAATTTCCTCTGGTCAATCTCCTCTTTGGTCATTCCCTTTTTGGTCAATTTCCTCTGGTCAATCTCCTCTTTGGCCTTTCTGTCCTTTTTGGTCAATATTTGGGAATCTCTCTTGGTCCCTTTCTACTTTGGGTGCGGGCCTCGTTTTTATTTGCAGACTAATGGCCCTCGCATTTTCCTGTCCCCATTAAATCCCACCTTCTTTTACATGCAGGAAATCAAGATCTAGTGATTACACATTAACAGAAAAAAGAACTCATGGTATCCTGTTAAACATTGAAGACTTTAAAGAGCTGAAAACAAAAACCACGGGAACTTCAAAAAGCCGAGTTTCGCTGGTCCTAGCCCGAAAAAGTCCAGACTTTTGATGGAGATACTCTTCATTTAACATATTCCAGAAGTCCATTTCAAAAGTCAATTCCCAAAAGTCTATGCCTATTGAAATTAATGACTAACCATTTAAGAAGAGTCTTTGATCACTTGCCATTTCCTGAGATCCATGTCTAAAGGTATTCTTCCTCGGCTTTCGGCTTTATATTAACATCACCCTTTTCCAAATAAACTAAAAAAAGGTTTCAGCTGTTTCATCCGTGTTACATGATCGCTTTATATTGTTTTCCGTATAGAATCATTATTTGCTATGGGAATAAGACGTGTGAAGTCTAATGGACAAACGATTCCTTTAACTATACCATTATGAATTTTGTATAGGTTCACTGTATATACTTATACTTTATATGCACATCGTCCCGTAATCAATTATAACCACCGTAGCATACAATTAGTCTAGTATAGTGTATAGTGTATAGTGTATAGTCTAGTACAGTGTGAGCCCGTCACGTGACCCTCCACTTAAAACATAACTACTCCCCCAAAACACCAACTTTCTCCAATTTTTTTGGTTCTATCTATTGCTACGACAAAACTCAACCTCCCATACCAATTTGACACCCTAAACTCTAAAACAACAAAAATGGTGCAGTGTACACTGATAGTGTAGTGTATAGTGTAGTGTATATATAGACTAGTGTAATACTAAGAGTGCGCACTTTTACATGACGCAAGCTCACCAGTCTTTTTAAGTAATAATGAAGGGAGCCCCGATGAACGATGATCTCGGCTACAACGGATTCAACGTGTCGCTCTTTTACTTGGCGCCGATCCTGTTCGAAGATATCCACGATGCAAACGTGGCCATTGCCTTGAAGAACATCACCAAGAAAAATGCCGTGACCAAGGAAAAGAGACTTGGCGAGTTCTTAAAGTTATTGGAGAATAAGAGCTTCGATGTTTCCGATTATTATGTTCTCGTGTGCTGGCTCCAGCTGTACCCGAGGTTGGCGTTGGATTCGTCCAAACCTGTCCGACACTTGGCCCACAAGGTGCAGGCGACTTATATGGAGCAATATGGAGCCAAGGAGTTCAGCGCTTACCTTAAGAGCTCATTACCAATCTGGCTTCTGGGGCTATATGACGATAAATCCATAGCAGTGTCAGTCAAGAACAACTTGCTCAAGAGCTTCACAAATGACGAGACAAAGGTCAATAGCAAGATCTGGATCGTGTTCCATGACCAGATCGTCAATTATTGCCACCATATCCTCGTGCAACAATCGGCCAATACCATTTCCGACGAGAGATCCGATTCCGAGGATGAGTTGAACTTGAAGTACGTCAGAGCTATAGTATCTGCAGTGCTGATGCTTTCTAAGGTGCTTGAATTGGCCAATACCTCCGAAAATTTCCTTTGCGACTCGGCCCAAGAGAAGATCGACGAGATCTTGAAGCTGGACAAACTTTGGGACCACCTTGACTCTTTCTGCAATAAATCCTTGAACTTGTCTCTTTTCAAGGCGCTTTTGGTCCTTATCTCCGAGATCTTTGGCCTAGACAAGTCCCAAGACCTAAAACCCGTTTCCCTGCGTCTCGGTGATCTCAAGGGTATCTATAAGGTGATTTCCAAGAAGTTTATTAAGTTGGTGAAGGTCGATTCGTCGCTGTCGTCTCCCAGTGTCATATACACCACGGTGATCATCCAGCTTATCAGTGTGCTTACGATCCTTACCCAATTCACGGCCAAAACAAACTCCGTTGATAAGAAGAAATATAAGTTGAAAAAGAACTTCTGGCAGATTGGAGGGTCCAAGAGCTCTTCGCGGTTGAATGAATACATCAAATTGGGCCCTTGCAACTCGGACCCGGTTTACTATAAGTGTCTTGCCGGCTTGTTTGTTGCGTTGAAGAATTCGGACGTTTCTCCAGAAGAAGATTTCAGTTTCTTGGATTTCTCCAACGTCAAGGATGCACACAAGGTCATTGAGAAGTATCTTTTGCCTCAGTTTTCAAAATTCCTTGGTCCAAGTTCTATGAAGTATAAGGAGGAGGCCACCAAATGCTTCTTACATGTCCATAAATTGTTTGAAGAACAGGTGGATCTTCGTGATGAGGGAATCAACTATAACATGTTTTTTTCAATTCTAGATGGCGTGGCATCCTCAAGAATCAGACCTGAGGATAAAGACCGTGCAAAAGCATGTTTCGAGGCTCTTGCCCTTTTTGCAAAAGCTCAGTCTCTTGACACCAGAGGTATTTCTGAAAACCTTGTTCAAAGTGAAGATAACAAAATCGAGAGCCAGAAATATACTGTGGCTCTCAAAACGCCCAAGGATCAAATCCTCTCCTCTTATTACTCGGTGCTTACTTATATTGGAGAGGAGAGCTCCGATGAGCTTCTTCTGGTGATCTTTGAGAAGCTTGAAGAAACTTATGATGCCAATACTCTCTCTGCCTTGACCACGTGCTTAGTACGGGTGCTACAAACTTCAAAGGATGGACCCCGAATAATCGAATGGGCATTGGAATCGTTGCCCGGGTTCATAACCACCGATTTCGTGGATGTTCCGATTTCGCTTATACAAAGTGTGCTTGAGCGGAGCAAACCTCAAGATTTGCAAGAATTTTGCAACGATTGCTTCACGAAAATATCGAGTGAAAGCCCCAAGAAGCTCCCCAAGTTTCTAGGCCTTGTGTTTCAACATAAAGTGTTCGATCCTAAAAGCATCGAGGACACTTCGCCCGAGATATATGAATATTTATTGTCTCTTTCCAAAACAGGCAAAAGACTGGACCCAGAAAATGACTTGGTGCTTCACTTTGTCAATAATCCTCACATCCTCGAGTGTGTGGTTGCTTCCAACCCCGGGGACCTGGAAAAACAAAAGCTTGTGAGCACTTTAGTGACCCGAGAAGAAGCTTTGGAAGGCGAGGCTTTGGAAGGTGAAGCAATTGGCCAGCTCGTCAAATTTGCTGTATCGTCATGTGATGAAACATGCAAGAAGTTCCTTAATCTCGTTAAGGACCGGAGTTTGGTCCAAATTTCCTTATTTGATACTATATCATCCACACCCCACCCCGGCTCTGGATGGTCGAAACTAGCTTCTTATGTGCTCGAGACAGAAAACGACTTGGTGTTCTCCAAAATAGAGCAATCTTTGGCAGCAGCTTACGAAAATGTGGATATGTCGTCTTTGGCACTTGCAAATCCCTTGGGCCAAAACATTTATCTCTTTACTCACCCACAGCAAGTGAAGATGGACTCCAAAATCTTGGTCATCCGGTCATTTTTGAGTGAGTACTTGAGATTGGCCGAGTCCAAAGACCCCAATGTCAATGTCAACGCCAAACATCTCCTTTGGTTTGCCCAATCTTATGAGTATAGCAATGATGTTGAGTTCCTCGGTGAATCAGGGACCATAGTGGAGCCCACCAAGTCTGTTCGTGATGCATACCATTCCGGCTTCTTTGCTGAAACTGTTGATGAGTCTACATTGGGTGAGGTATTCAATGGGAAGGTGGAAGATGGGTTTTATGGAGAAATCGTGGCGGATATCAAGGGTAAAGGCCCTTTCAAGCCCAGCCAGTTTTACTCGGCCAAGGTATTGATCCATGTCTTGAGCGATTCCTTCGAAAACATGTCATTGGCTTCTTTTGACAAGTTGGACATTCAATACACCAAGCTCGCAGGAAACCCTCTCATGTTGGCCACGTTCCTCTGCTGTGCTCTGAAATTGGTCGGGCATTCGTCCAAGCTCGATAGGGTCAGAAACTATGTGTTTGGAGAAGTTCTCGGCATTCGTTCCACTTCGGAGATCTTGCAATCTGGCATGACTTGGGTAGCCCTCGCCACCAACTTCCTCAACGATGTCAAGTACGATATCTTGCCTAGCCATAAGATGGCCATGGTGATCAACCAGATTTCTGGGTGGCTCGATTCTGAAATCGCCTATGATGAGGCATTTGCCAATATGAGAGTGGTGCTCAGTCAATTCTTGGCCCGGTTCATTTCCCTGGTGGGCGATGATATCCCCGATAAAACCTGGGCCGTTTGTGCTAATCTTTGCCTGGACAACTTCAGCATTGCACAGGTGAAGCCTGATTCGCAGGCATTGAAGTACTTCACGCTTAAGCTCTTCGTGGCCTTGTCGAATTCGGTGGATCAGAACATCTATCCTTTATGGGCGGAGAACAAAGTGAGTCTTTATGAAGAAATATTCGAGCTTTTGCATCAGGAACAAAAAGTCTTGAACCAACCTGTGCGTCTCGTCAACGAGCTCATCGAGAGGATCTTGAGACTGGCCCACTTTTCCACAAAGTTTCTTACCGAAAACGCCCCAAGGTTATACGGTATTCTTTCCTCCAGCAAGCTTGAAAACTTGCAACGCACCGCTGCCTCGTTGCTCTCCAAACAGATTTATGCTCTGCAACAAGATGCCATCGTGGAGTATCAATTCCGCAGCACCAAGGATGAGGAGAATGACCAGGGAGAAGTCGATAATCTCGTCAAGCTCCCTCCATCCTTAGTCACGGATATCCATGACTTGGAACACCATTTGGACGACTATATCTTGCACGAGAAGTATGCGGAAGCTTTCAAGTACCTCTGGTCGTGGATGCTCATCTTTGCATACTTTGAAGATTCCACAGTTTCCATGAAAGCTGCGTATATTGAGCAGATTAAGAAGGACGACGCCATCGAGAAGCTCCTTGGGACGGTGTTTGACTGCATTGACTTGACCGATGCCAAGTTCTTGAACTCGCTAGTCATCAGTCCCATCGAGAAAAACACCAAGGTTGTTCCTCAAAACTGCTTGATCCATCAGTACCAGGTCTCCAAAGGCTTGGTGGGGCATTGTGCAAAGGACGAGATCTTGTTCTTACTCTGCCACTTGTACTACCTGAGCTTCAGGTTCTTGGGTGCCTTTGCACAGCAATGGTTCCAAGAGTTGAGGGACTTGCAATTGAAGCAGCTGATCCAAAAGTTTTCTGTCAATTACATCTCGCCCATCCTCATATCAAAGATGCTCGACGATGTGGAGAAGACCAAGGACCAGTTGACCCAGGGTGACGACAACTTCACCATCAAGGTCAACAGGGTGACCAATGAAATCAAGTCCAGCTATATCATCGATGAGCAGAATATGGAAATGGTGGTCAAGATTCCTGAGGCGTTTCCGCTTATGAAAGTCTTGGTGGAAGGGCCTTTGCGGCTAGGGGTCAAGGAGAAGCAGTGGAAGGCCTGGTTGATGGCCTCTCAAAGAGTGATCTCCTTGACCAATGGCTCCATCACTGACTGCATTGAGTTGTTCAATAAGAACGTCAACTTGCACTTCTCGGGGTTCGAAGAGTGTGCCATTTGTTACTCCATTTTGCATCAAGATCACTCCTTACCATCCAAGGTGTGTCCAACGTGTCTGAACAAGTTCCACTCTGGTTGTTTATACAAGTGGTTCAAGAGCTCGGGCAGCAGCACGTGTCCATTGTGTCGTTCCACATTCAACTTCAAGCCAGCAAAAGCTTAAGCATTTTGAGCAGACATGAATTCATCAGGTATTTTGAGCAAGGCTAAGATCTAGATGGGGGATCTCTTGGGTCACTGCGCCTGGCTGAAAATAGAGAGCTCTTTTTACCATCTGGCTGGCTGATGGGCTGGCCGATGGGTGCTCTGGGGGTCCGAGGGTTGGACCAGGGTGCTCTGGTGATGGCTATATTGCTCTTGGTTGTGTTTGTTCCCTGGAAATTATTAATGAGCCCCGGCATTTCTTTCTCGTCGTTTTCCGGAACACTAGAATCCTGGGGGGCATTGGTTGCAAGCTCTTTGTTTGTCCTTGCATCAGCCCACGGAAAGAACATCCCTCCGAACCAGAAATGCTGCACCACGGGAAACTTGCCAAGCACTTCCACCTCATACATCTTCAAAAGGCCCGATTGCACCTTGGTCCATAGAGACACTGAGCGGGTGATATCGAATAGAATGGGCGAATGCTCGTTGAAAGGTCCCAGCTTAAGCTTGAAAATAAACGAAATGGCATTCACGTAAAGGTTGAAAAGCTTGTAAGATCTGATGATCTCCGGCGAAAGAGTCAGGCGTACTGGAGGCACGTACGACGCCGGAGACTCGTTTGAGGCCGAGGTGTATTCAGCTGCGCCAAGAATGTAGATGAAGTGGAAGTGGTCATCAAGACCCCACACGCCATGAGACCCTGCAGGCTCAAGACTATAGACAATAATAAGGCGCCGGGCCAAGTCGTAGTAGCGAGCAAACAACGCAAGAAGCTCTTTCCCCGATACATCTGTCTTTAAAATTCCCGCCTGAAGCAAGCCTCCTATAAAGGCCAAAAACGAGAGCTCGTGCCCCGAGCCAAAGTCTAGTCTTAGTTCCGACCCAAAAGAATTGACCAAATAATAATTGAGTTCCATTCTCGCACCTTCATCCGTCACCAAAGGCGAGAGCATGTCTAGCGATTTGGCCTCGACTTTCTGGTGCCAATCCCGGCACGCCATGTTCCCAAACCGTCTGGGTCCCTCCAAAGGAGGAGTCTCATCGATGATTGCATTGAGCAGGTCAAAAAGACCAAGAATGGCAACCCCTGGTGGTGAGAATTGGCTTTTCATCAGTTCAGTGGTTTCTCCTTGGTCCAGAACCGGCAATTCAGCGTGGGCGTCTCGCGTGACTATGGTTGGGTCCAAGAACCCCAAGGGAACCTCACACCCATGGACTTTCTCCACCACAAACGCTATCACCAGCTGCAATCTCTTATAGGCCACTGACTGGGTGAACTTATCGAGATCAGCCTCTGCATTGATCCTCTTGACGGGTTGGGCATAGTTGAGTTGTGCCATGCTGGAGGAGTAGAGTAGAGTAGATTACTGGCAGGTTACGCGCTTTTATACTGTGGAGTCGCATGCGCATGCGCACCAGACAATAACAGGGCTGTATACAGGAGGATAGGAATATATAGAAATAGACAGAAGACAGGAACGTATAGAAATAGACAGAAGACAGGAACGTATAGAAATAGACAGAAGACAGGAAGACAGGAATTTTTAGAAATAGTGGACGGACAATGATTTTTGGTAGACAGTGATGTTATGGTAATGACTGTTTTATGTAGATGTAGATCCATAGAGGAAAACCAAACCAGTCTATAGCCCTTTTATTCTATAGCCTTTCTTGACATCTTGATTTTTTGACTTTCTGAATTTTTGAATTTTGACATTCCAACATCTTAAAAATTTGACCTTTGTCGCTATCAATCTGTGGTTATCTTCATGGATTCCTCGGAATACTTTCCATAAAGTCGGACTTTGTCTTTGGAGGACGGGCCTTGATGGGCGAAGTATCCGGTGAAAGCCGCATGTGACGTCTGATTTGCTTTGTAGGACTCAGCTCCACGGAACTCGATGGAGAAAGTGGC
Organism: Metschnikowia mauinuiana; assembly: GCA_002374555.1. NCBI lineage: Eukaryota > Fungi > Ascomycota > Pichiomycetes > Serinales > Metschnikowiaceae > Metschnikowia > Metschnikowia mauinuiana. The sequence goes on along the minus strand of NKZY01000861.1, from coordinate 44,486 downwards.
CGGGGTGCCTTGTACCTTAAAGGCGGACCATTGAGGATAACCTCCTTGGATGGTTCGGATGATTCATCGTCAGACGCAACGAAAAGCGACTCGTGGAACCGGCTGATCTTCTCTTTCTTCTCGAAAAAAGAAGTCAATGTCGATTGGCCCGGTGCCAATTCGTTCCTGGGGGCCTTGCGTCGCCGGGGCAGTTTTTTAAACGGAATCACTTCTTTCTTCTCTATGATGAAGATATCGTCCTTGTCGTCACCGTCAAGACTTACCGGGTCCTGGAAAGGATTGAGCTTGCTCTTGAGGGACTCCAATTTCGGTGGAGATTGCCCTATATTTTTAACCAGTTCCTTGGCTTCTTTCTTCGGCAGCAAAAGAGGCCACATGCTGTCGAGGGTTGTTTTTTGCGGCGATTTCTTTTTCTGGGGTGACTTCTTTTTCGGCAGGTTTCTTTCAAATCGAAGCACAAACTCCATTGAAACATACTTGATACACTCAAGTGGGACATGGAAGCTGATTGTTTTGTCCTCATCTTCCACTTTTTCTGCCTCCAAGGTTTCTGAAACAGTCTCTGGGACGGTCTCCACTTCCACCCCAGCTGAATCCGGTTCCACAACATCCACTAAAGTGTCCAAAGGCTCGAGTCTCTGCGTTTCCAGTGTCTCTTCGAAAGCTTGGATCACCAGTGTCTCCTTTTTTCCGGAGTAAACCAACTCATTGAGCTTCATTCGGTTGAATGCCAACACACCCATCTTGATACCCTCGAACTCCTTGACCCTATGTAGTCTGATGACGTCCCAGAAATCCGGGTCTCGTAGGAGTTTGAGTGCCAATGGCTTGAGGTTTGCCTTGCGCTCTCTGGGCATCGCAAGCTTCGGTAGCTTGAAGTCCAGACTGGGTATAAACCTCTGTGTCATTCCTTCACACACCAGGTGCCCAATTATTCCCAGTGACATTATGCAATTGACTCTTGGGGCTGACACTGAACCATGGCTTGAAACATGGCTGATGTTTAGGTCTGCATCAATGGACTGTGGCTCTGAGAAAGTAATGGAACACGGCATGAACTTAAAGAGCCTCCGGTTGACAAAAGGAAAGTAGTACAACAAGGCGTAGAACTCGTCGACTTTAATTTTGCTCTTGAAGTTCGTCATGCGCCCAAACACCTTCTGGCCCTGCTTGGCTAGAAACTCATCCAAGAATAGGTTAAAGGCCCGTAAACCCTCGTCACGGTCTAAGGCATGTTTCAAGCCGTAAAAAGGGTCCGGCAGCAACTTGTCTGTCTTTCCATGTTCTAGAAAGACATCAACGAATTTCAGCGTGATGTCAGGAAATGCCCCAAAGTCCTGGACTTTCTTCCTGGGCAGGTGCAGGAGCACGGTGGTGCCGCAAAGAGCAATTTCTTTTGCCCGGGTAATACCGATTCCTTCAGACCCGCTGGAGTAGTCGCCTCCTCTTAAAACAGCAATCAACACAAGGTGGTCACGTGTGAGGCTGGTTCGCTCGGTGATGTGGTGCATGTAGATGGGAGTCACATAGTAATCAGTATTACTCATCACCGGCTCGTTTTCGTCGTTATAGTATTTGACCCGATTGAACATCCGGAGCATGTTAAACGCTCCAAACACCAAGGTGTCCGAGTCATCCGACACCACATAGTCCACGATGCCGAGTCTCTGGAGCCATGCGCACTCGGCCTCGGCCTCGGCAGGCGCTTGCACCCAATCCATACAGTTTCGGGATAAGAGCTTGGTCACGGTATTGATGAGTTGCAGGCCTTCCGAGTAGTATGAGTGATGTAATTTCTGGAAATAATGTAACGAGTCGTCGTATGAGCAGGACTCAGGCAAGTCGGGAATATGGCCGTGGCGGAGCTTCCCGGGCTTGAACTTCCCATCGAACACAACCACAAACAGCACGTTGCATTGCACAAGGTACCAGAGCTTTGCCATGAAGTTCCGGATGATCCGTCTCTCGATGGTAGGATCATGGACATCCGACCCCGGCAACTGCGACCAGAACATGAACATATAGGCATCGATGGCGAGCCGAGGCGGGCGGCCATGGACATTGATGAACCGAGATAGAAACGCCGGAAACGGAAGTCTATCGTTGGACAACAGGCTCAAGATCGGCCATAAATCGGAAATCCCCATTCCATCGCTGGGGTCCAAGTCGTGGGGAGGAAGTAGCTGGTGGGTGAAGAATGCAGCTCGCGTTGCGCACCCATTGAACGAGTCGCACCTATTGAACCTGGAGGACGCCAGACGCTAGAAAAAAGGCTCTATACTAAACATGTCGCCAGCATCCATGACCGCTAAATACTGGGGGACAGCCGTGGTATTTATAGTCGAGAGGAGGTTCGCATTTTTTGGTTTTGTAAACGTAATTTCTTTTTTTATTTTTTTTTTGGATAAAAAAGGTTCCCGATTTTTAAGATTCGTTTGCGTTTTTTGACACTTTGCCATCTCTAATTACAGATTTACGAGCACTTGGCGTAGCCTCACACTCACCCCCATTACCAAGCCAAAAAACCCCCCAAGCCTAAAAAAGCCAACCTCAATTTTACTGCAAATTTACCCAAAAAAAAAAAAAAAGAAATAAAGGAAAAATCCACTTTTATCCACCAAACCGTTTTATTCACACTCTTCATACATACCACATTTTTTTCTGCCTCCAAATTATCCCACCTCTTTTTTTGGCTTACGACAAATCTGTCCCCACCTCATGGACGGCATACAGCGCGCAAAGTAAGCAGTAGTGCGGCCTAATATCATTAACCTTCTCTTGCAAAAATAAAAAGGACTCCTTTCACATCACATCTCCATTTCCTATTCGAGACACTTTCCCCCTAGAAGCGAGACTATATGATGATTGGCCAAGACTCGCTAGGGCTGCTTGTTTGTGGAGGCTTCCAGGGCACCCACGTGACCCACCAGGCCCACGAGCTTATCGTAAAGTATAAGATCTCCACCATGATCCTCCTGAAGAAGAACGCACACTCGGTGCCGCAAATGTCCAAGCTCATCAAGGACCTCCAGTATATTGCATTCAAAGAAGCTGGATACAAATACCCATTAGCCTTTGCCATCGATGAGGAAGGAGGCATGATGAACTCTCTCTTTGACTCCCAGTTTCTCTCGCAATTTCCAGGCGCTATGGCCATGGCAGCCACGGGGAATGTTGATTTGGTGTATGAGGTGTCACGTGCCATAGCCATAGAGCTCCGTCACATTGGGTTTCTGATTATTTTGGGGCCTGTTCTTGATGTGGTCACCAAATTCTCCCACCAGCTTGTTTCCGTGCGGTCTTTTGGAACCACCGTTGAAGAAGTGGTCAAGTATGGCCGAGCATGTGCAAAGGGTTTAAGAGATGGTGGCTTGATTACGGTGGGGAAGCATTTCCCGGGAATTGGAAATGCCAGAGTCGACTCGTTATTGGAGTTGCCCATCATGACCGATTCCTTGGAGCAAATGCGCAATTTCAACCTGGTGCCCTTTGCTGAGCTTATCCAGGACGGACTACTAGATGGAGTGAGTGCAGCCGGCTTTGGAGTTCCACAAATCTCCCCCGATGAAAACCACGCGTGTCTCCTGCCGGTCTTGTTGACACAGTTACTCCGGGCGGAGTTGGGGTTCAAAGGGTTTGTCATCAGTGAGTGCTTGGAGATGGATGCATTGTATCACTCCATAGGCTTGGGTCAAGGTGTAGTGCTTGCACTATATGCCGGGTGTGACCTTGTGATGGTGTGCCATGACTTCAAGCTCCAGGTGGAAGCCATTGAGTCCATCTCCACTGCTTTGGACAATGGTATGTTGGATGAGCTGATCATCAATGCCTCTTTGAACCGGTTGGAAATGGTACGCAAGCGACTTCCCCCATGGTCGGAGATCTTCCCCAATGGAGAGCAGTGTCTTCCGGAACTCTTCAAAGTGGCCCATGCAGACCTATGGCAAAAACATCAGCAGCTCTCCACCACGGCTTATCGCAATAGCATAACGCTCGTTCGAGATTATGAGGGGGTGCTACCACTCACACAGTTCTTCGAAGCAAATGGTGGAGATAATCTTCTCATTCTCACGCCGTTGCTTAAGCCGGTGTACTCGAAACAAACCGAGGGTGGGGACCATCGGAAAGGAGGTTTTTATATTGGCGAAGAAGTGTTTAAGGATTTTGCCCAATTGCTTTCTCTGCATCAGTCCAAAGCAGGAGGTAAATTCAACGTGCTCCATACCTCGTACACTGCCAATGGGCTCACAGCTCTCCACGAACAGCTAATAGAGAACTCCAAGGCGGTGATCATGTTCACCTCCGAGGCTCTGAGAAACATGTATCAGATGGGCATTGTCAAGTACGTGTCGGTGTTATGTGGAGCTCTGCCACAGCTGTTCTCTGGAGGTGCAGGCCACGTGCTGCCGTCCAAGCCTCTAGTGATTGTTGCCACGCTGTCACCATACGACTTTTTCTACACGAGAAACTTGGGGTCTGCATATCTCTGCTGCTACGACTACACAGAGCTAGCCTTGAAAGAGGTTGCGCACGTGTTGATGGGGGAAACCACTCCACAAGGATGCATTCCGGGAGAAAAGAAATTCACCGCCAGAAAAAACCGCAAGAGACGATCTCTGAGTGTGGTGCTCTCGAGTCCCGGGAAAACGCATGAACGCATCAAGAAAACCAGTCCTCCAAAACGCCGGTGGCTCGTGGATGAATTTGATTTGACCCGCGATTGGCGGGGCCTTATTAAACTCTACAAAAGCAATCGAGGAACCGAAGATATTTTCCTCCGGTCTTTACTCCAGCTCTTCCACTTGAACAGCGCGGTGCAGAAACACTTTGTTGTACGGAACTCATCGTTGAACATTTTGTACGGGATTGTTTTGACGTGGATCGCAGAAGTGCCAAGTTCCGAGGGACTGCAGAAAATCGGGCGGATCATATATATTCTTGTGGACAAGTCAAAACGGCTCCAACTGATTGGTAAGAACCTCCATGCGCGAGCCATGCGTTACCTCACCGAGGAACAAGGGTGCAAAATAGTTCGGCTCGGTAGTCTGCTTCCACTCATTGATTTCTCCAATGGAACGCAGCAAAGTTTCGAGAACCTGGTGATTTCATTTTTCAACAATTCCGGGTGGACCATCAACGACGAGTCGGCGCTGAAGGAGTTGTATGTGATGGTATTGAAAAATCTTTTCAATTGGTCGGTGCCTCCCAAGATCTTCCGAGAATTGACCATCGTGGGCGTGAGGTTTGATATCTGCATGCACGCTGAAAAGTTGCAGGCGCTCATCGATAAGGTGTCTACTGCAGGCACCGACGGGCACACGGAAAAACTCTACAAAGAGGCGCTTTCGTTGTTCGACTCTCCGTCTGCATACGAGGTGAAGATCATCATTGCACTCGAGCCCACCAATCAGAGCGTGATTGGAAGTATCATTCTCTTCACCAGCAAAAGCCAGTTGGCGCGGTATTACCCATTTATGGAAAACAAGGTGGACAAGGACACGCAGGGAAGTATAATCGGAGGCATCGTATGCCCGGTGATCGATCCGGCATACTCGAGCCTCAATGAGATATTCAAGTTTGGATTGATATGCACGGGCATCACGTATCTCCGGCTGAACTTCTCCGAGGCCAACGCCACGCCGAAGATGAGCCGGTGCTTCATCATGGACGTGCCCAATGATAAGTCGCTTGTTGGAGTGGAAGACATTGGTTTCGAGCACTGGCGCACCTACCGAGAATACTATGCAAATATGGGCGACGGGGAACTCGGTGGAGCGCTATAGGCGCGACCCCAAGCCAGCCTCCTGCATTAGCTTGCTCAGGGTGCGGGCGCTTTTAGTTTGTTGTCATGCATACATTACCCCAGACTTTCCCAACCGCAGACTTCCTCCCTTCGCCCGAGCAGAGCGCGGCGTTACGTCGACTTCCTAAAACGCCTAGAGGTGGTGTCCGCGGAATCTGCTCTGGCGCACTAAAAGCAATCCAGAACTTTGTCTCCTCTACGTATGCCCCAGTTTTTCCGTGGCCCCAGTTTTTGCGTGGACTTGGGGTTTTCACTTCCTTTGAAATACGTAAAAAGAACCCGTACACCGCAAGAGAATTCTTTACCCCGGACACACAAACACCCCACCCCACATCCCCACGTAAACCAAAACGGTAGGCCCGGGGCCCGCCGGAACCCTCCAGCGCTTATGTGCAGGCCCGACAGAAACCCGAGGATTAGTATACGGCAGGGCTGGTAGGCTACGGCAATGCGCACCCGGCATGACCCGGCTTTATACCCCGGTCGCATGCCAATTGTACCTTCTCCTCTTTCCCGGGCCGTGTGACGTGCCCAGACCCTTTGGGGCCCGGGATGTTCAGCCCAAACAGGGCACATATAAAAGACATGGAGAATCCGCCCCATTTTTTGTATCCTTGAATTATTATAAATACTTTACTCACAATGGTTCCTCCTACAGCTATTGAATCATCATTGAACTTCTCGGGGTTCCCCACTATTAAAAGCGTGCAAGATCCTTTGGTGGAACAGTTGACGCTTAAAAGCGATGTCATAATAAGACACAATGCTCCTCCCCCAACTTTATACGAAGATGGTTTGTTGGAGCGTGGAACCACCATCAACTCCACCGGTGCCTTGATGGCATACTCTGGAGAGAAGACGGGAAGATCTCCTAAAGACAAGAGAATTGTTGACGAGGAGTCCTCCACCAACGATATCTGGTGGGGTCCTGTGAATAAGAAGGTGGATGAGTTGACGTGGAAAATCTCCAGATCCAGAGCCTTGGATTACTTGAGAACCAGAGACAAGTTGTTTGTCGTTGATGCCTTTGCTGGCTGGGACCCTAGATACAGAATCAAGGTCCGGATTGTGTGTGCCAGAGCATACCACGCCTTGTTCATGACCAATATGTTGATCAGACCCACTCCTGAAGAACTCGAAAACTTTGGCGAGCCGGACTTTACCATCTACAACGCAGGCCAGTTCCCTGCTAACATCCACACCAAGGGTATGACGTCTGCCACCACTGTTGAAATCAACTTTAAAGATATGGAGATGATTATCTTGGGTACTGAGTACGCCGGTGAAATGAAGAAGGGTATTTTCAGTGTGATGTTCTACTTGATGCCTATCAAGCACAAGGTGTTGACGTTGCACTCTTCGTGTAACCAGGGAGAGGAGAAGGGCGACGTGACGTTGTTCTTTGGCTTGTCCGGAACCGGAAAAACCACTCTTTCAGCAGACCCCAACAGAAAGTTGATTGGAGACGACGAGCACTGCTGGTCAGACAATGGTGTGTTCAACATTGAGGGAGGATGTTACGCCAAGTGTTTGGACTTGTCTGCCGAGAAGGAGCCCGAGATCTTCAACTCCATCAAGTTCGGTGCCATTTTAGAAAACGTGGTGTACGACCCTTACACCAAGGTGGTGGACTACGAGGACTCGTCCATCACGGAAAACACTAGATGTGCATACCCCATTGACTTTATTCCTTCGGCCAAGATCCCATGTTTGGCCGACAAGCACCCTACAAATATCATCTTGTTGACCTGCGATGCCAGTGGTGTGTTGCCACCAGTGTCCAAGTTGTCCAATGCCCAGGTGATGTACCATTTCATCTCGGGATACACTTCCAAGATGGCAGGTACTGAGGAGGGTGTCACCGAGCCACAGGCCACCTTTTCTGCATGCTTTGGCCAGCCATTCTTGATTTTGCATCCAATGAAGTACGCCCAGCAGTTATCTGACAAGATCTCCCAGCACAACTCCAACGCCTGGTTGTTGAACACCGGATGGGTGGGAGCCTCTGCTGCTGCTGGAGGAAGCAGATGTCCTTTGAAATACACCAGAGCCATCTTGGATGCTATCCACAATGGCTCCTTGTCAAAGGCTGAGTACGACACGTACCCCACCTTCAACTTGAGCGTGCCTAAAACATGTGAGGGTGTTCCAGCGGAGATTTTGAACCCCGCCAAGACCAGAGCCAGCGATGCTACTTTCAACCAACAAGTCAAGTCGTTGGCCACCAAGTTCATTGAGAACTTTGAGAAGTACGAGGACCAGGCCACCAGCGAGGTCAAGGCCGTTGCACCCAAGCCATAGGCATATACAGTGAATCAAAACAAGAATAGTTTAAAGTAGACAACATCAGAAAATAGGCAGGAAAAAAACAGAGCGGACTATTTAATTAAGAATATGTTTCTTTTTTTTTGCCAGATTCAGTATGTTCTTTAACAGATTCTCTGGAATGTATGATCATTTGAGCCAATGGAGTGACTGCGAAAAATAAGTATAGTGTGGGGGGCCGCGGGATAAGGTGTGCATGAAGAAGGGCCGCTGCGGAGTCCATCTCCGCAATGTCTTGGCTGAACAGCACCACCAGCACCTGCCAAAAAAAAAAAAAAAAGGAAAACTTATAAAGTGTCTTTTGTCTGAATTGTCTAGTGTCTTGTGTCTAGTGTCTTTTGTCTAATGTCTAGTGTCTTTTGTCTAATGTCTAATGTCTAATGTCTATTGTCTAATGTCTATTGTCTATTGTCTATTGTCTAGTGTCTAATATCTTGTGTCTATTGTCTTGTGTCTTGTGTCTTGTGTCCAGTGTCCAGTGTCTAAATTGTCTAAATTGTCTAAATTGTCTGGAGTGTGGAGTGTAGTTTTAGGCAAGAAGTGCGGAGTAGTGCACATGGCAACGCAATCTCACATGGAGACAAGACTTGTGGAGCCCAAACTAAACGTGGAATGCACATGTCAATCTTCGCACATTCTGATGTCAATGTCTCCTCATTCATGCTTAAAAAGGCAACACGCCCACAATGCCCTCACCTTTTAGACAAGACCAAACAATACACAAATTATCACAAACAATACCAAGAAAACCAAACAATAAAAGAACAAGAAAAGAACAAACTTTGATTAGAATTAAGGTCATTATAGTTCGAAATATTGTTTTTCAATTGGGACTAATTGGGACTAATTTTATTAATTGGGACTAATATTTATTGTGACTAATAGAGATGCTACGTCTGGTTGAAGAACACTTTGTGCTGCAAAAATGGTACGTGTTCCTTGTTGAGGCAATTGCGGTGTATTACCTTTTCTCAGGCTTAAAAACCGCTTTGTTGCGGTATCGCCTCAAGGCATCGGCTCCTCCCTATAGAGGCGACCGGCTTTTCGGGATGCGGGCGTTGTACATTGTGTTGAAACAAAGGAGGCTCGGCCGTGCGCCCGAGTTCAACCGGGAATCCATGGAAGGCTTTAATCTCGATACCTTTGGCATGAAGTTGGCCGGTAAAGCTTTGGTGGTCACCCGGGACCCCAACGCCATCAAGGCGGTGTTGGCCACTCAGTTCAATGACTTTGCCCTTGGAACTCGCCATACCAGCATCAACATTACTTTGGGAGACGGGATCTTCACGTTGGACGGTGCAGGCTGGAAACACTCGAGGGCCATGTTGAGGCCTCAGTTTGCCCGGGAACAGGTGGGCCATGTGGAGGCCTTGGAGCCCGTGGTGCAGAAACTCATCAAAATCATCCACCGGAAAAACGGCCAGCCGTTCGATATCCAGCCGTTGTTTTTCCAGCTCACCGTGGATAGTGGCACCGACTTTTTGTTTGGAGAGACCTGCGACTCCTTAAGTGAACACTTGGAGGACTTGGACCCCCAGTTATCCCACCATGACCCCAGCAAACTCGACCCGGCGCTCCGGAAAAAGTTTCCTCATGCCTTCAACTACTCCCAGGAAATGTTGAATGTCCGTATTAGCTTACAGGACATGTACTGGCTTGCTACCAATAAGAAGTTCAGACAGTCCAATAAAGATGTGCACGAGTTCACGCAGTTTTACGTGAACAAGGCATTGAATGCTTCCGAAAAGGAAGTCCAGCAGCTTTCTCGTGGAGGCTACGTGTTTCTTTATGAGTTGGCCAAGCAAACAAGGGACCCGGTGATCTTGCGGGACCAGTGTTTGAACATCTTGCTTGCAGCCAGAGACACCACCGCGGGGCTTCTTTCATTTTTATTTTATGAGTTGGCCCGTAACCCCGAGATCTTTAACAAATTGAGAGAAGCCATTTTGGAGTCGTTCGGCCCCGGCCATGACTTGAGCCTCTTGAGCTTTGAAAGCTTAAAGAAGTGCGAGTACTTGAAATGGGTGCTCAACGAAGCCTTAAGAATGTACCCTTCGGTGCCGCAGAATTTCCGTGTGGCCACCAAAAACACCACCTTGCCCAATGGCGGAGGCAAAGACTTGAAGTCGCCGGTTTTGATTGAAAAGGGCTCCTTGGTCGTCTACTCCGTCTACACCGTACACAGGAACGAAAAGTACTACGGTAAGGACGCCAATACGTTCCGCCCCGAGAGATGGGGCGAGTCGGCCACGCAGAAGTTGGGCTGGGCCTTTCTTCCTTTCAACGGCGGGCCCCGTATTTGTTTGGGCCAGCAGTTTGCGTTGACGGAAGCGTCGTACGTGACCGTGAGACTTTTGCAGACGTTTGGGAACATCACCAGCCACGACCAAACGTACCCTCCAAGACTACTGACGCACTTGACCATGTCCTTGATGGACGGTGCCAACATTTCCTTAAAAACTTAGAAACTTAGAAACTTAGATTAGATTAGATTAGATTAGATTTAGCTCCAGAGCTCCAGAACCCCTATCCAGAACCCATATCCGGAATCCCAGATCCTGGGTTTTATGCCATGTTTTTATGCCCTCTTCAACCGTAGCATACCCTCTTTAACCGTAGCAGTTGCGAAATGCCGCACTCAATTATTTCATCTCGTCCTGCACACCGCCGCACGCCAGTCGAACGAGAAATCAACACCAGAAAAAGGCCCTCTTCATCATCTCCACATCCTCCACCCAAAAACATCCACCCCTTTCGTCCCCCACTTCCACCATGGCCTCCGCTCTTTATTGGGCCCCGGATGTTTTCAGCTCCTACTACGACCAGATCCAGTCCGACAATGCCATCTCCTCCGAATGTCTCGCTGCTTTGAAGAACGATCTCTCCAGTGTGTTGGTGGTGCCCAAGCGAAACGAAAAAAGCAGGGCTGCATTGGCCCAGGGTGAGTCCGGCAAACCCGTGACGTTTCACGATGGAGAGGAGTATAAGTTGAACGGCTCGTTTGTGCAGTCTGCCAATGCTCTCTCGGTGGAGTTGAACCTAGACGAGCTCTGCGCCGCTGAGTTGCTCCAGGAGGCATTGAACACCACTTTTGCCCAGGGCTCCAGTACTCTGGATGCGGGAATCTTGGTGTTTTTGCAAAGGTACACATATATCCTTAATATCCTAGGGTTTGCCGTGAAACTGAACAAGCTCCATGCGCTTATGGGAGACAACCCAGGCAAGACTCTTTTACCGCAGCTCCTTGCCAGTTTCGAACAAGTGTATGCCCTTGTGGCCATCCAGAATGATCTAATCGACAAGCAGAAGGTCACTGATGATATCAACAACTTGCAGTTTGTCCAAAAAGTGGTGTTTGTCAAGAAACAGTTGTTCGACATCCACGAACTCTTGGCCCAGGTGCTTTTCTCGGTGATTGATAGCGATCTCAAGAACTTGGCCTCTTATGATCTCTACAATACCCTTATTACTCACATCAACAAGTCCATAAGCAATGATGCTGACGTGCTCCTCTTGCATTACCTTCCTGCATTGATGACCCTAACGACTCAGCTACTGGACATCAACGACAAGGAGGTGCACAAGTTCCACCAGAGCTTCTCGTCGTCTCTTTCTGCAGACTACGCAAAGGTGAAAACTGGCGAGGAAATCGATGCTTCCAAGTCCTCGTTGCGCCCTTACATGTTGCTCATACAACTCATGTTTTTCACATCGTTCGTTCCCTGGTGTAAGGCCAACAAGCAAAGAACGCAAACCTATGATTTCGAAAGAGACATTGTCAAGTACATTGAATGGCTCATCAACTACGGCACTTTTGAGCAGCTACTTTCGTTTGCGGCCGAGACTGCTGAACATGAAACTCAGGTTTACCTCGAGCAAAATAAGCTTTTTGAGTTCAGACCTTTGCTTCAAAGATCCTTGCCCCGCTTGAAACCTTTCAACTTCATTTATGCAGGTAATGAAGAATTATCTAAAGCTTGCAAGTTGAAACCTTCCTTTGAGAATGCCCCCAAGTTGTGTGACTACCTGTCGCTTCAAGTATCTCCAAACTTGTGCCAGTCTTTGATCGCACCTTTTTTCCATGGTTTTTTCTCCACATTCGTCAACCATGCCGCCATCATTTTAACTCTGCTCCGGGACGAAGAGGAGGATTTCATGCTTTCGTCCATCAACAGAAAGCAGTTGGAGGCCGACTCCGAGAAAACTTCGAGCGAGTCCAACGCGTTTTTGGACTCCAAATCCAACCTCAAGTTCGGCTCTGCCAACACAGCAGCAAAGGAAAATAATACCGAAGAAGAGCAGGGCATTGATTTGGACGAGATCGCCAGCAGAGCCGAGTTGGAGAAATTCTACTTGGCGTTTGCCTACACCTATGCGCACCGGGCCGAGCTCTGTGACTCAATCTGGTCGACGGAAAACCCCAACCTCAATGGCTTTATAAACTGGGGCTTAGCCAATAATACGTCTCCATTGATCTCGGCCACGTTCTGCTTGCTTTTGGGAAGTTTGGCCTATGGCTCTGAGACGGCAAGCATCAAGGTATGGGAGTCTTTGACGCTCTCTCAGACTTCCATCCCCAAGAAAAATGACTACACCATCATTTCCATTGATTCCATTGTCGGCTCTCTTGCGTACTACATTGATATGTTGACGGAAAGCCTTGAAGCCGGATTGAGTACCCAGGCCAGAAAGATGCACGAAAAGCAAGAAACCATGTTTTCCAGTGCCAAGTTTGCGTCCACCACGGAGGACGAGCCGTTTTTGATTCAGCTTTCCGAGGACTCGGTGGCTTTTATTGCGGGCTTCATGACCCTCATCTCCAACATTGTGGAGAACCTCAAGGGTGATTTGCCCGCTGCAACCAACGCCAAGAAATCATTATTTGCTCGGTTCAACCCCATCATGGTGTCATTCCTTAAGTTTGACAATCTCATCACATCTGCTAAGCTCTCGCAGGCCGATAATAGGTTTACTGTGGTGCAATTCAACGATGAAAACAGAACGGCCATAGTGAACTTGGTTCTTAATTTATTCACCAAGTTTGCCGATGGAGAAACGTGTGCCCTTACCAAAAACAAGATCTGGGTGACCATTGATAAATGGATATGTCATTCTCTTTCGGATACCGATGCAAACAATACGCAGTACAGTGAAGCATCGAGATACGCCGGGTTTTCATTGACCAATTCGGTATCGACCAAAAGCGAGTTGGCGAAATTGAAGAATGTTTGCAAGGGCATCAAAATGAAACAAGGGTTTCAAATGGCGCTCACGAGTATTTCCGAAGTGGCCAATTTCGTCAAGCTCTTGAAAAAGCTCTTGGTGCCTCCTCAAACCAATGACCAAGAAGACGATTTGTTCATGCTCCTGTACCCTTCAGACTTGGGTGCTGCATACCGCTACAGACAACAGATTGGGATCTGGCCATACATGGAGTACTTGGTGACGGAGATTTTTGGAAAGTCGGGTGAAATCGCGGACAAAGCCTCCAAAGTCGAGCTTCAGAAGAGTATCCTTGAGATCCTTGTGTCGTCACTAAAGGAGATCGACTGGAACCTTGTCGAAACCGATGCTCCTGCCATTCTTCGTGACTTCTCCAAGTTCAAAGACTCTTTTGCATACTCTCTTTCGGAATCCGGCACCCGGTCGGTTTTATCTTATGATAATTTCATCCGGATGCATCACTCAATAGCCATCATCAATTATTTGTTTGATGAAGGAGCAAGCAATACGTTGTTCTCCATTCTCGATTACGGATTGGATGGTGTTAGTGAGAGCAGCAGCATCGAGGAGCTTGTTTCATTGGCACTTGACACATTGAACGAGATTCTCTCTTTACAACATCCTTTCATCAACAGATTAGTCAAGGTCTTGAAGTTATCGGAGGATAATGCTACATTCCAGTCGCAGTCCAATGTCATTGGGTATGGCACAAGCATGAGTCTTTTGCTTTCCACACAAAAGTCCCAGATTGAGAATATCTATTACCCCAAGTGTTTAGGCACCAAGGGAGTATCGAGTTTCTATGAAATCCTTTTGTTTCATACCTCCAGCATTGCCCATATTGCCTTGTATGCAGGCTTGAGTGAAAGTCAACTCACCAAAACGGCCATCAAGATTCTTGGCCAAATTTCCCACTTTCCTCTCTTTGCAGGAAGATCCCCAGCATCCAAAGAAAACTTGTTCCATAGAAGCAAGCTCTTGAGTATCTTTGAGAGTGTGGATGAATCGGAACGCATCAAGTTTAGTTTTGTTCAGCAGTTCGAGGACCTCTCCCAGGATATGCCTACCAAATACGAGCTATTAAAGTATCTTATTACGATGTTGGAGGCAGACAATGGAGTGAACATTGCCCATTTCTTGCTTGGCTATAGAATCCGAGCAAACGGCATGTTCTTGGTCTTATCCGACAAGACCACACTTATCCATTCGTTGCTTAATGTGTTGGTTTCTGCATTGAACATGCTTTGCCAAGTGGAATTCTCCCAAGGCATCAGCCACCATGTTGGAAGTGAGCCGGCAATGTTGATTGCGCTCATCATGGAGATTTTTGTTCGCCTATGCCAGAACCCGATTTCTTCCGATATGTCGTTGACAATTTTCCGCCAGTTTGGCTTGTTCAAGTTGCTTGTGGACAAGCAGCCCAAGTTTGACGAGATGTCCATTTGGCACAGGGAACGCTTCAATGGGGACTTGGCGGACCAAACGCAAAATGGCTTTGTTGAAGACTCGGAGTCTCGGGAAACGTTCTTTTCCTTGATCCGGTTCAGGAACTCGGCTTTGCAATACTTGTCGCTTGAGTTCCATGCGGTTGCTTCGTCAATCACCAAAGAGGAGTACACGTTGTTGTTGCTTGATGGGTCGCAGTTCCTCGATGGCACGCCCAAAGTGCTTGATTTCCTTGACGTGCTCAACTTCCAGTTCCAGAACTTGGAGACCTACTCGGTAATGAAGTACGAGCCCAAATTCAGTCTTGAGGATTTGTTTGTCAAGTTGAAACAAGACTCGTGGGCAAGCACAGGCCCCAAGGGCCGGATCTTAAGCGACTTGACAAACTTGAGGTGTAAAGTGGCCAATAACAATTTGGAGGACCAAGAGGCCAAGGCCACGTTCCGCAAAGATGCCGAGCTCGAGCTCAAGGGTCTTAAGCTCGGAGCGCAAAAGATTCTCTTTGCAGAGCAGCTCAAGCACTTGCACCTGAGATCCTTACACTCATGGGCGCAGATAATCCAAGTCATTACGCAAGACGGACTCGCCAATAAGCGCAAGTTTATTCTCCAGGTGCTCCAGGTGATTCTCCCCAAGATCAACGACGACTACTACGAACGGGACATCATGTACGCCGAAGAACTCATCTCATTATGTGTGTTTCTATTTGACTTATTCATGGAAGGAGAACCCCAGCCCGACCAACCAGTGGCTTCTTCTACAGGCAGCGAGCTCGACGGCCTCCTTCCTCTCTTCAAAACATGTGTCAACGGACTCTTGTGCTCCAACACCACCATCACGTTACGGTCGGACTTGTACTTGTTGCTCAACCAATTCATCCAACGAAGCATCGGGTCCAAAGACTCGTTGAAGGAAATCTCCATGATCTTGAAGTCCGTGGATACCAAAGTAATTGATGTGGTGTGCAACGACTCCATCTACTCTGAAGGGGTGGCCCGCATCACCTCACTAGTGTTGATGGACTCGTTGGTGAATTTGTTCAGTGCGCACGATTCGTCGGTGGTGTTGAATGCATTAACCAAGAATAACTCCTTGTCGTTGCTTTCACGGTCATTGAAGCGCGCCGATGAGATCATCGAGGCATGCAGCGAGCATTCGGATAAAAACTGGGGCATCAGCGTGGAAACGCTTATTTACGAGCTCACGGCACTCAAAACAACGCTCTACTTGTTGATCCGTGTGGGGCAAACCCGGATGGGGGCCACTCAGCTCATGCAGAATGATATTTTTGCCATTATCAAACGGCTCAAGTTTTTGAGAACTGATGCTGAATTAGGCTTTGATTTCCATATCTGCACCGCAGACGAAGGCCGCATCAAAGATACCACTCTCAAGCTTGCCTTGGATGTACCAATGTCTTTCCGCACCCAGAATGGGGCCCAGAATAGGGATCAGAATGGTGTGCAGGGTGGGGTTCACAATAAAAGCCAGCTCCAGAGCATTTCGTTCTACGATGTGATCATCCCCGTGTTCCAGCTCATTAGCACGATTCTTTTGTCGATGGGTCCTTCATACAGGCCAGGGCTTGTGCAAGTGGAGGAGCTCATGAAGGAAGTGCAACCATTTGTTGTTGGGGTGATGAAACGGGACTCGATGATGGAGAAGGCGGTGGCGGAGTCAGAGCGGAGCGAACAGGAGCAGGAGCAGAGTCAATCAACCGTCGGACTCATGCAGATGGCTCGGCTTCTTACGTTGATCAAAACAGTGGTGTCTGCCTCCAAGACTATCGAGGAATAGAACCCACGCCGCATGTAATGCACGCTTACTTATTGATGTGCAGGATCCGCGCTCAGGGATTTATTGCTGTTTTAGAACTGGTGCTTGGACCGCACTCGTCACGCGATGCGCAGATGTTGACAATATACAACTCGCGTGGGGTGGGGCACGGTGCGGGTCGATATCCGCATGTATCTACATACTCATGCCATTCTATTGGACACTAGACCCCGAAATTATATAGAAATGGAAAAAAAAAAACAAAAAAAACCCTCTTTCATAGGTCGACCCCCTTGCCCTTCTATTCAAATGGGGGCATTGTCTCATGCGGAAAACACAATGCGGAAAACACTTCTGCGAAAAACACTTCTGCGAAAAACACTTCTGCGAAAAACACTTCTGCGAAAAAGTGTTTGGTCTCACGTGAGTTCGGGGACTGCACACACGCCGCATGGAGTGGGTCTACGCCCCCCAGATTGGTCCGCGGTGTCTTTTATACGCACTCCGTTGACTCGAGCCAAGGTTTTTTCTCAGCCTTCGCTTGTAGGCAGGCTGATGTACAGGTCACTCTGCAGCAGAAAACCTAGCTGGGGCCTCGTACTTCTGAACTCCATTGGGTTATAAAACTCCCCCATTTCTCCAGCACATCGGGTCAATTTTTTTTTTTTTTCCCCGTGCGAACTCTTTTATCTTTTCACACGATTAGGTCACCAATTTATTTCCTTAAATAAAAGAACTGGAAGCTACGCCTGTCAAAAACATTAATTTTTTTCTTTCTTTCATTTCCATTCTTGGACCCTAATTAGAACATAATAGCCTCACGTCAGCACATCATCGCCATCATGTCGCATGACGAAGAGAAGCAAATACAGAATCCGTCCTTGAAGCTTGCGGAGAATTACGGAGTGGATGAGACCAACGATGCACAGGTTTCTTCGTCGGCATCGGCCGAAAAGAACCATGGCCTCGGCCACACCAAGAGAAGCTTGGAGAGCAGACACATTAACCTTATTGCTATTGGTGGAAGTATAGGAACCGGGTTATTCATCACCATCGGTACGGGGTTGGTGCGTGCCGGGCCCTTGGGGCTTTTGTTGTCGTATACCTTCTGGACCGGAGTGATTTTATGTTTGACCGTGTCGGTGGCCGAGATGGTGTGTTACTTGCCTGTGGACTCGCCGTTCTTGTCCATGGCTGGAAGAGTGGTGGACCCAGCTTTCGAGTGTGCAGCCTCGATCAATTTTTGGTTGATGCAGAGTTTGTACATTCCCTTTGAAATCACCGCCGTCAACGGTATGATCCATTACTGGAGAGACGACTACTCGCCTGCCATCACGCTTTGCATTCAGATTGCCATTTACGCGGCCATCAACGTTTTCGCCGTCAGACTCTATGGAGAAATCGAGTTTTGGTTATCTTTGGGTAAATTGATCTTGTGTATCGGGCTCTTGTTCTTTACGCTTATTACCATGTGTGGAGCCAACCCGCAGCACGATGCTTTCGGCTTTAGAAACTGGCACGCCGCAGGCGGTCCTATTGCTGAGTATGCCCCGGTGGGTATTATCAATGGAACCGGTAGTATTGGTCGTTTGCAAGGCTTCTTGGCTGGGTTGTTTTCGGCATGTTTCACGGTTGTTTCCTCCGAGTACCTCTCCATGACTGCCGGAGAAGCCAAGAACCCCAGAAAGAATATGGCTTCTGCTTTTAAGACGGTGCTTTACCGGTTGGTGATTTTCTTTATTGGAGGCGCTTTGTCCGTGACCATTTTGATTGCTTACAATGACCCGGTGTACGTGGAAAAGTCAAAGGATAGCTCCAACGCTGCGTCGTCGCCATATGTGGTGGCCATGCAGAACTTGAAGATTAAGGTGCTTCCAGACATTGTTAACGTTGTGGTATTGTCGTCGGCCTTCTCTGCAGGAAACTCATACACCTACTGTTCTTCGAGAGCCTTGTACGCTTTGGCCGTCAAGGGCTTCGTTCCAAGATGGTTCAAGTACTGCACCCAAAGCGGTGTGCCAATCTTTTGTGTGGGTGTGTCCGTGTGCTTCTCGCTCTTGTCGTTGATGCAATTGGGTTCCTCAGGTAACAAGGTCTTGAACTATATGGTTTCCTTGTGTACTGGATCGCAGTTGCTTAACTACCTCTTCATGGGTGTCACCTACTTGCACTTTTACAGGGCCTGTAAAGTGCAGGACATCGACAGAAGCCAGTTCACCTACACGTCTTACTTCCAGCCCTACACTGCGTTTGTTGCAAGCGGTTTCTTGTTGACCGTGGTGGGTATCATTGGATACTCTGCCTTTGTGGGTGATTTCACCGTGAACACCTTCTTGTACAATTACGTGATGATTTTCGTTTCGCTTGCTGCGTACTTGGTGTGGAAGTTTGTGAAGAAAACCTCTTACATCCGGCCTGAAGATGCTGATCTCCAAACTGGTCTTGAGGAGATTGAAGAGCACGAGTACCGTTATTACGCGGAGATGGAGGCCAGCTCCAAGCCTGAGTCTCGCTGGGCCGGTATCATCAGCTGGTTGCTTTAGGGCCTAGATCTTATCAATAGTTTACATCGTTCCATTTAACTTCATTTACTCATCACTTCTTTATTCATCACTCATTTATTCATCAATCATTTACTCATTTACTTGTACATAGTGCTTATTGAGTTCTAATACTTGGTCTATGAATGCTAGTCGATGCATCTTTCTGGCGCAAAGCTCTCAAGCTGGCCAAAGAGCCACTTGCTCTGGAAACTGGTGATTCCGGATGTTTTCGCCCGGAGCCTCATGTTCCGGTCGTCGGTGATGAGGATGCAGTAGACGAAAAGACTGGCTTGTTTGGCATTCAAGGTGATGGCATGCATTCCCCGGATGGTAGCATTGAGGCCCCGCAACGACCGTTTGTTGATCTCGTCGTTCTCGTTCACCGCGTGCAACAACGTCAGGTCCACGCTGCTCATCCAGCTCGAATTTTTTTCAAACTCCGTGGTCTCGTTGATGTCACTGGCAACTGTACCATCGAAGCGAATAGGCACGATTTCCTTGGAAATGTACAACTCCCTGATGACAATCACCGATCGCGTGGCTGCATCTGCAATGGTGGCTTCAGCAGATTTCCGTAACGACCTAAGCTCTTGGAACACAATCAAAGGGATCAGGATGTTCAACACCTTGTCACGTACACACTTATAGATCCGACCACAATGCTTCAACCAAATGTTCGTATCCAATGTGACGGCCGTTAGCGAGGTATCCATGAACTCGCCCAAATTGCCATCGACTTTCAATTCCTCACATTCCATTACCAGCATCATCTGCCCGTTTATCACATAGTTCTCGTTGCAGAAATCGTCAAAGTTATCCACGTTATCAAGCTGAAGAGGCATGTTGCTCTTGCCCTGTTGCTGCTGGTTCCCTTGGAAGAATTCTAGCTCCAGTAGATCGTGGGCTTGTTCTGCATTGCTTCCATGGTCTGGACCATTGTAGTCGAACTGACTTGCATAATCTGTGTCGGCGAGGTCTTCCATCCCTGAAAACTTCGTCTCTCCTTTTGCGGGAGCCTTGTCTTCGGTGCCAATTTGGTGTTCCACCGAGGTCGTGAACCAGTATTCATCGACTTCGGATGTACTAGGAAAATGTACTTCCTCTAAGCTAACAAGATTCTGCGGCGAAATAGGAGTGACAAACTCGTTGGAAACAAGGCGCCCATCTGAACAGATGGCATTGCGAACAAAATTGAACAATTCCTTTTTCTGGCTTGGAGCGGCCGACGAGATTAGTTCGTTGAGCTCCGTCTCAATGTACAACTTCTTGTCAAATTTGAAGCCATCAAGAGTCCGTACAAGACCAAAGTTAAACTTGTCAGCAAGATGCCTGGCCAAAAACACAATGCGGACAAGTCGCTCGTCGTTGTTCTTTTCATGCTTGCTCTTCCTCTTGTCATGCAAGTCCTGCCCATGATTGCTGATGTTGATGGTTGGGGAAGTGCCACTGTTGGGCATATCGAATAGATCGTAGTTCGATACTCCTGCAGATGCCAAGTCTGTGTGGTCACCTTTTGGGGCAATCACATCAAACCAAAGGGAGCCCCAGCACTTCCATACTTCGGGTAAAAACTCCAGATCATTGAAGAGATCAATACTATCGGGACTCTTTGATATGTAGTCACGGCACATGCCATTCAAAACATCGCTGTTGCTGGTCAATGCTACCAAAGTATTGAGGTACTTGATTAATGAATCCCATGGGAAAAACTTGCGGAAGAGCCACAAGAACATGTACTTCGAATTGGGGAACTTTTCAATGCTCTCTCCAACCGCAATTAGAAAGTATAACCACACAATAACATGACATGTGGATGCTTGCTTGGGGCCAATGAGATAGTAGTTCAATATGCGGAAAGACAACTCCAACACAGAGTTATTGATATATGTGAGGCAATAGAACCAGTCGATGGACGATAACTCGGAAGCGACTACCAAGTGGCTATCGGCCCCACTAGTAGCCGTATTTTGAATGGCCGCGAGATCGGTGAGCCCGTCGTTATCGCCTTCGTCTGAGTTGGTGGATGCCTTGGATTTCCTCTTACGATCCTTCTTGTCTCTTCTTTCTCTCAATGCTTCCGGAAGCTGAAAGATTTTGGCAAAAGGGTTCTTGGGATCGCCGAATCCAATCAAGTGATTAATGTTTGCGATAGCAAACAGAGCGCCTTTATTGAACCAGAAGTTCATCTTCTCAATTGTATCAAGGCCGTTGGTCAACTGGTATTGCTCGTGTTGTTGCTTCAAGTACAGGTTGAATGGGCTTGAGCCGTACTTGTTTTGTGAACCACCAGGAACGCAGAATGTCCTGGTGAAGAAATTATAGCCGTGAGAATCACATCCAAAAGTGATTCCATAGCGTGTCACCAAATCAATTCCATATTGGAGTTGAGAGTCGTGACCATTTGCCTCCATAGCACTGGCTTCAGTGCTCTTTCTCTCGCTAGAGTGAATGCTCAACAATACCTTGTGTATCTTGATGAAGTCTATGATTGGCAACTCTAGAAGAGAGAGAATGTTTCTTTGCGTGCAAATGTTTTCAACCACCAACCTGAGGTATTGTTGCGTGGGAACAAAGGGGTCACGACAGATCACAGATTTGCCGATATTAACCAATGCGTCTAAGTTATCTTGCTGCACTGTGCACATGTGGTAATAGATTTTTCCATGACCATACATTGTCTTCATGGACACGGCATACCAGTACTCAGCACTGACCTTCCAATCGATAAATCTCGAAGAATAGAGAGCAATGGCCATCCGGGACAAATCCCCCAATTTCTCACACCACCAGCCTTCCATTTCTAAAGCTGGGTCGGTAAGGTTAGGCACAATGCTAAAGCAATATGCTATGAAGCACAGGAAAATCTCGTGGTCCTGAAACACGCTCATTATGTTTTTCAAGACCTCTAGAAACCCCACGATTCCGTAAACCCACATACGTCTGGGGATTTTGTAAAGATCCACGATGTTCCGGCCGGTCTTGAACTGCGTAGTATTTGCCGTTGGCTTCAAAGCAGTGAGCAAGAAGTCGTGATAATTATTTAGCAAGGTGACGTTGTGATGGTATATTGTCCATAGATCGTTTGATAATTCTGTGGTGTTCAACGCAATCCCGGTGTTGAGGGCCTGGTTGTGTAGCAGGGAACCGTAGATGGATGTCTGGTATGTCTGGTTTGAAGATGCAAAGTTGTTGTGGTTGATTTTCATGGTCAAGTCGATACAGCTTTTCTGTACGATCTCCTCGTAGTTGACAATGTTCTTATAAGTCTCCTTAAGCTTCGTGGCCAACTGCTGCTCCTCATCGGACATCGGCTTTGCAGTGGCCGTTGGCTGGGGCGATGGCTGAGCAGTTTGGGACTGAGTGGAGTTGTTATCATTTGCAGATTTATGGGAGGCGGCCGGAGTTACGGTCTGATCCACGAGCGGACTGGAGCCCGACAGATCCGAGTTGTTCTGAGTGGACGGCTGGGCTAAATTGGGGCTGGAAGGAACATCATAGGAGGAGGAAGGCGTGGGGGTTTTTGTGTTCAGCAGCATGGAAAGACGGTGGTTGGAAGGCTTGGACACATTGTTTCGGGAAGGGTTATTATTAGGCCTAGCGGTATGGTGAGCGGAGGAGTAGTTTTGAGAGCCCAAAACGTTGCTCTGTAGAGGGACTTGCATTTGGAGAGGGTTGGGGGTCCGCTTATTGGAAGGATTGTTTGCGTAGGCAGACATGCTATTCTGGCGTTTTTGGGCCAAATTGAGGGAAGCCGGGTTTTGTAAATAAGGGCCGGAGTGAAAGGCGGTCTCCAAAGGGGTAGCTTTGAGGTCTGCGTTGGCCAGATCTAATGCAGTTTGTGTGTTGTCAGGAGAAGAATGGCCGGTGTAGTTGGTGTTCATGGTGGGGACCTTTCCTTTGTGAAAGGAGGTGGTGAGTCAGCAAGTGGGGAAGGCCGAGAGGGCGGGGAATAGGTGAAGTCGACTCGGCGATAGATGAGAATATATAGAGTAGCAGATGAGTAGGGAGGGAGTAGCGCCGGGGACGTGAAGAAGAAAAGCTGCTTTAATCAGTGCTTGGGGAGCCAAAAACAACCGCGATCGAAATGTTCGGACCGCTGTGAATGGTGAGAGAGTGAGGTACTGCGAGAAAAAAGAAAAGACGTGATTCTAGGTGGCGAAGATACGCGGCTGGGGGAGGGAGAACCTCCAATGTTCATGTGTAGATTCAAGAACCACCCCCTGGGAAATGGTTTGATATACATGAAGCGATCTAGCCAACAATGGGCCAATTGCCACGGCTGTCCAAATCTGAGTGCTGATGCTGCTGCTGGCCGCGCATCTGATAATGCGGCCAACCACTGGGTGAGATTGGGCATTGGGGCCTGCGGCTTCTCCGGCCATGGTGCAGGACGGAGCCTATAAATTCTTTCCGGAGAAGAACCCCGCCAAGCGGCTCTGGTTCGACGTTTTTCTCGGGGCTACTTTGGTTTGTTCTGTTTATCCGTTGGTCTGTATTTACTACTGCCGGTTGGTCTATGGCATATCCCATGTGCGCGCCGGGGCAATTGCAGTCGGGCTATACACTGTTATAGCCCCGAACGAGAATCTGCCAGAGAAAGTGGAAGAGAAGGGTCCGGAAAGAAGGTTCAAGAAAAAAAAAATAGAAAAGGGCTAAAATATTGGCGTGAATATGGAGAATACCGGACCTACTGCACATGAGAAGCTCCACCTGTTCTTCACAAAGATTAGGAATTTGGCCATGGTTTGATTTATATGTGGTGGTATATATGTGGTGATCATGTGCTGATTTGGGCGTCCCATTGACCGGCTTAACGAGGTCGGTAGCTCGTAAGTCCGCGGCGCACTAAACCATACAACTACTACTACAACTACTACAACTACTACTACAGCTACTACAACTACAACAACACCTGCTATAAAATTTATCATTAACAATGTCATACAAACTGCAAACTGCAAACTGCAAACTGCAAACTGCAAACTGCCCAAAAGGCTATACATCAGAGACCTTATGTTTCACTACATGCACTACTTATACTAGGCCTCTTGTCTACTGCATTGCCAAGCATAGTCCGCGTTATACTAGCCAAAGAAGAAGTATAGGTCTGTATGGTATAGTTTTTGATAGTAGTAAGTGATTAGTAGTAAGTGGTTAGTTAGTGGTTAGTGGTGGTGGGTAGTGGTGGGTGGTGCATTCGTGGCGAGTCAGTGTAGTATCACGTGACTCTTGGTATACCCAGCGACATGTACTTGAAATCCCCAAGACTCAGTGATGATACTGAAGTCTGCATTGGTGTGGTTGTGCCAAGATCATATTAATAACTTATTGTTTCGCCACCACTCACTAGTCTTGCGCTCCATGAAGCACATAACAGTTGTGAAGCAAATGTACTAATCATAAAGCAAATGTACTAGTTATGAAGCACATGGAAGGTTCACAGAGTAACTCAGACTAGACCATAAGGGCTTCTGGATCACCACTAGAATCATTGCTTTGACGTTCTAGTAGGTGTCTCTACATGGCTTTACCAATGGTTAGGGATGAGCTCCCACCCAGTAGTTCCATGCTTCAGAGTTGAACTTTGAAATCTACAACGGAAACGACGTTTGGTTTTGGAAGGTGTTTCTAGATCCCGCTTGAAGTTCTCCTCCCAAAAGACATTTTAAAAAAGTCCTCGTAGAAGTCCTCCATAGGACACTTGAAATATAGTCCCTTGCATCCTCCAGGTCGTCCCTTGGACCACCGGCGTGGCCCCTACAGCATTCATCGATGGAAAGTTTATTGACATAAGCTAATTAATCAGGTGGCATGCCTTAGTGGAAAAAATCCACACAAAGACAAACATAAGTAAGGAGCCCACGGATCACTTCAACTTCTTCTTTGGTCTCAATTGGTTGGTGTGACCACACTTTCTCTTTCTGCAGTTGGTTGCTCTAGGTGGCAATCTGGCGTAACACTTACGGCAGATGGATTTTTCACAGTTGTACTTAGAAGCTAAAGCTTTCAAGGATGGCTCAATCATAGCTGACGGTTATGAAAAGAGTATAGGAATCTCGCGTGAAGTTTTTACTCATGTTTGCGAGGAAAGGTTTTTTCGGTGCAGGCTCGCCGCGCACGCCGCTACGCCCCGGGTCATGTGCCTAGGGCTCCAGCCCTGAAAACCGCACCTCCGCGAACACCCCACCAAATACACTCTTTAGGTATCCCTACATTATTAGACTCTCAGATAAATACCCCCCGATTCTTTTTCATATCACGATTACCCACATCATTAAAAATCAGTACACCAGTGTATCCCATGAAGATCACTTACATTGCCAGTACCCAATTTATTAGTACTGCATTATTATACTCACATTATTATACTCACATTATTAGTACTACATTATTAGGGTACTAGTTTTTTTGTACTCACCTTATTCAGGATTTGGTTCTGTACTAAAACCAGTGCTTGATCACGTGAATAATCAATTCCTTACTAAATTCGGTGCATTCAGTGCTCATGTGCTACACTCGTAGTGCTGGTGCTGGTGCTGCTTGAGGTGCTTCTGAACGCGCATGTGGGGCAACTAACGTGGGCCACTTGACCCTCGTAAAATCTAATGTTTCAGCTGCAATCTTGTCATAATCGCAACGGCTTCTCAGCTCTTCCAACCGTAAATCCCTAGTTTTCACACACTTGATGATTGGAATTCACTTGATGAACACGTCATCAATTGTATTCTTATTATCAATCCCGAAACAATTTCTATTAGTTATCATGTTCTTTGACTGCTTCATCTTAAACCGGGTGTACGGATGTCGCGCGTTCGTCCTCAACCGAAACATAGAGATCCAGCATCGCACCAAACCGTGTATTCTACCCCATGGATCCTCATCAAAGTCCGTCCTCCCAAGAGGGCCAGGAAAAAGCACCTGAAAACGGACTCCACCAGAGTGATTCACCGGGCGTGATCAAAAACGACGAAAACGCCCCTCCCTTGGGCCAGAACTCCGATGCCCCCGACATCAACCAAGACACTGAACATGCAATCATTCCTAGTGTGAACGTGGAGCAGGTCATCGATGAAAATAACCAGGTGCCTGAATCTACTACTGCTACCATTCAAGCTGATGGCGTCCAGGAAGAAAGCAGATTCGATACTAAGGATACCGAGTCGAGAAACCAAGATCTCGATCCCAATACTTCGGCCTTATCTGTGAATATGCCCGCGTCTTCCAATAAACAATACGCCACGCCGCTGAAACTGCTTCCGCCTCTCAAAGACATCGAACACATCACTACTCCTAAAAGCTTTGATGTTGCCAAGGATGTGGTCAAGCCAATGAGGAGCTCGCCAATTGATACGAGAACCAATTCGCAGTTCCCGGATTTTGCCGAGGCTGGCGAGGATGCCTTTGATGCTACTGCAAACGATACCTTCGGCGAGCCTGCTTTGCGAAGTCCTGGTAAACATGACCAAGCATCCTTGAGTGCAGACATAGAGGCCGCTGCCTCCTTTCTAGGTGTTGAGCCTGCTGTGATCTTGAAGAATGAGCAGGAATTCATTCTGAAATTGTCTCAGCGAGCACACAGCTACCACGGGCTTCAATCCGAGCTCTCCTTCTTTAAGCTTAACCAAGAGCAGATCAATCAGGTGCAACAGAAAAAGTACGAGAAGTTACAGCAAGAAATTGAAAGGTTATCGGTCGCCAACGATTCGATGAGGGCAGAAAATGACATCATTTCCAATACTTCTTTGGCCCAGGAGTCGGAATTGATCAAGCTTCACGCCAAGTTGAAGAATTCCACCGAGAAACTAAAACAATTGGAAACATCCAATGAATCGTCGGAGAAATCGAGCTTCTCTGCAATGGATGCCAAAATCCAAGAAATCCAGGCCCTCAATGAAACGATCAACCAACTTACCAAGCTGAACATTGATCAGGGCATGAAGTTGAGTTCAATCACCAAAGAATTAAACGAGGCAACAAACGACAAATTCTCCGCCAAGCTTGACTTGAGCAAAGTCAACAATGAGCTCATTTATCTCAAAGGCCAGAAAGAGTGGTATGAGACACAGCTCAAGTCGATCCAAGGAAAGTACACCGATTTGATCAAGCGTCACGACACTGAATACTACAGGGATGCCAATAAGATCTCGTCTCTCACGAGCCAAAACGAGACCTTGAAGTCATTGAAAGAATCCTTGACTCAGCAAGTCAATGAGTTGCAGTCCAAGGTTGATAGCTTCCACGCGAGCTTGTCGGAGGCAGAAAGCAAACTCGAGTCTCGCAGTTTAAAGTTCTCCAAGGAATGTGCTAATAAGGACGACACCATTGAGCTCCTCAATGTTCAACTTACTGAGAAGGACGATAGAATATCGCAGCTTGAGGAGTATGCCGAGGAGATGAAGGCATCCACAGCAGAAACCCTTTCGGCGGTTCAACAAGACAACAGCTCGAAAACAGAGAGAATCATTTTCTTGGAGGAAAAACTCAGAAGAACTGAGGAGGCATTGGACTCTGAGTTGCATAAGGAAACCGAGCTTCCCAAACTTGCACCATCTGCAGAGATGATTTTGCAAGAAGGAAACTCGGGAATCTCTTTATCAACTCTCTACACGGAGTTCAACCACATCAAAAAAGAGCTTGTGCTTGAAAAATCCCAGAAGGAGAAGCTTGCTGCCCAACTTCAACACTTTGTTTCGGAATTGGAATCCAAGAAACCGGCCATTGCAAATTACCGTAACCAGATCCAGTTCTACGAAAGCTCTATGAAGGACTTGCTTGAAAATATGGAGACGATCCGCATCGATAAGGTGGAGACGGAAAAAGAGGCAAACAGGTTGAGGGCCAGATTAGCATCAAACGAAATCGAACTCCACTCCTTGAAACAATTGTCGAGAGATTTGGGAATGCAGTTGTGCTTCTACTTAATCCATTCCAAGATTCGCGATGATAATCAAGACCCACTTTCCGCTCAAGAGAAGAAGGTCATTGACAAGATTCTCGCCAAGAGTGGTTATAGGGATAATGCCCATGAATCTGATACGGATCGGTTGATCAGCGAGAGGTTGATTGGGTTTGCTAATATTATCGAGTTGCAGAAGAAGAACGAGGAATTAACTGTGGCTGTGAGGCTGTTGGGTAAACAGTTGGAAGACAAAGACCTTGATTCTAACGGGTTCGAAGCTGCAGCTGTCGAGGAAGCTAGAGAAGCCATTTTGACCCTCCAAGGCGAACTTGACAGTTTAACCATCAAGTACGAGGCTGTGAGCAAAGAAAGAGACCTTATTAAGTCGTTGAATGGGGGCAACTCGCAGCTTGAGAGTCATCAGCCTGAGTTGAAGACTCTCCGTGATGCAAACGCCGATTTGCTCAAACGTGTACAAGACCATGAGTCAGCAGTGAAACAATTGCAATCTCAATCGGAGGAGAGAATCAGAAAACTTAATGAGAAAGTCTCAGAGCTCAACTCCGAAAAAGAAACCTTCAAGCTCAAGGTAGCCTCCACAAAATACTCAGTGGAGTTGGCACAGAACAGATTGGAAACCACCAAGAAATTGTTGGACAATCTGCAAGAAGAACTAGACTTGTCTCGGAAGGAAACGGTCTTCTGGAAAGAACAATCCACCAAACAAGAAGAGATTTTAGTCAAGAAGTCGAATGAGTTGAGAGATGCTGAACGTGAGTTGTTCAATCACGTATCGTCTTCCAAGAACTTGCTTACGGAAAAGGAAGTGTTGAAGTCTCTCAACTCGACGCTCAGAACAGAAATCGAGGCCTTGAGAAAAGACAAGGACCAGCTCGGTCAGTTTGCTTCCAATTTGCAGTCTATTTTGAAGGAAAGAGAGGTGTCTAGTCTGGATCTCTCCTCCAGATTGGCTCAAAGCGTGTCTAACTACCAGTCTTTACAAGAGAAGATTGAGCAAAAAGAGGAGAAAATTCTGATCTTGACTAGTCAATCTGAGATGGCCATGAAGGCCCAGAATGCCAAGTTGGAGCAGGTGAACGAGTTGAGTCAAAAACTTCTCGAGGCCAGAAGCAAGTTGGGCGAGAAAGAAGCATTGGTCGAAAGCCTTAGATCCAAAGGAAACCACCTACAACTGGGTTTCTCGGAGTCTAGGAATACTGCGCACCCCACGGTGGGAGAAGGCTCTCAGGTGTCTCTTTCCGAACATGACGACCTCAGAATCGCTCTCAGGGAAGCTGAGAGACAGGTTGCCGAATTCAACAATATTGCCAAGTCTGCAGAAGAATCTCTTATGAAGGCAACAGAGTCTTTTGATCAATATAAGGTGACTACTGATGAGAATATCGCTACTCTCGGCAACGAAAAGGTGCAATTGAACAATTTGATCAAAGATTACAAAGAACAAATTGAACAATTGAACACGCAGTTGAAGCAGACTCAAGAGAACTATGATGCACAAGTGCAGGAGTTGAAGTTGAAAGTGGAGGAGAACTCCTACAAAGCAAATTCCTATGACAGC
Source organism: Metschnikowia mauinuiana (assembly GCA_002374555.1). Taxonomy (NCBI): domain Eukaryota; kingdom Fungi; phylum Ascomycota; class Pichiomycetes; order Serinales; family Metschnikowiaceae; genus Metschnikowia; species Metschnikowia mauinuiana. The sequence goes on along the minus strand of NKZY01000861.1, from coordinate 14,892 downwards.
TTGAAAGCAGACTACGAATCGAAATTGGATTCGGTCAGCTCGGACTTGAAGAACCAAGTTTCTATAACGGATGAAATCCAGAGAAGGTACAAGGAGAAGTTCTCCGAGGCTGATCTCTTGAACAAGCAAGTGGCTAAGCAGAAAGAAGATGCAGAAGGCTTGCAGAAACAAATTGACGAGCTCTACACCTCATTGAAACAGAAAGATATTGATTTACTCTCCAAGGAAGAGTCATTGCTGGAACAATCTTCAAGCGTACAGGACGAGCTCCAGGCCACTCAGATCAAGTTGAGAGACTTGGAGTACCAATACGCTCTCGCAATCAGTCAGCTTGAAATCCGGTCCTCGACGGCTGAGGGGGACGATGGACTGTCGAGTGAAGAAATGAGACAAGTGATCAGTTTCCTCCGCAGCGAGAAGGAATCAGCCGAGGCTAAGTGTACGGCCATGGCCGACCAGTTGGAGCAGCTGAAGGTGGAAGCAGAGAATCTTGGCGCCGAGTTGAACGCCATGAAGTCGCAGGTGTCGAGAATGCAATCCATGAAAACCGAGCTCAACGACTCCAACAAGGAGCACGAGCGTTTGCTAGAGCAACTCGACCAATTGAACATCTTGCGTGAAAGCAACACCACATTGCGCAACGAGAACAAAAACTTTTCGGAGCGCGTGGGGCATTTACAAGCTGAATTGGAAGCCTTGAGCAAGAAGCAAAACGAAGAGGCGCCAGATGTCGGAATAGACATGGAAGTGCAGGCTCAAGAGTTGAACCTTCTCAAGGAAGAGAACGACCGCATCAAGGCCCAGCTCAACAATAACCAAGAGCTCAAGAACTTGATGCAGAGATTTGAAAGTCTCAAGTCCGAGTTCAAGGCCAAATTGGGGGTGCACAGAACAAAGAACAGAGAGCTCGAAAAAGAGTTGACTGACTTGAAGCTGGCCCAAGAGAAGTCGCAGGCAGCTTCCAAGGAAGATACAGGTCAATCGCAAGAGATTCAGGTCTTGAAGTCACAATTGCAAGAAAACGACAAGAAGTTCAACGAGCAGATTACCAGCTTGAGAGCGTCGTTCGAAACGGAAAAACGCACCTTGGAAACAAACTACAAGGCCCAGTTGAAGGAGGCTATAGAGGGTAAGGAGTCCGGCAGCAAAGCTAGCGAAGACGAGATCAAGCAAAAGTTGAGCCAGGAGTTTGAAAATAAGCTTGCAAAACATAAGCAAGAGCTTGATGCCACCTTCTCAAAGGAGCTAGAAGCCAAGGTCCAAGCCAAACTCAACGAAAAGCTCAAATCCGACACTAGCAAAACACTGGATGATGTGGACAAGATCAAGGAGGGATTGAAGCAAGAGTATGAGCAGAAAATCAAGGATTTGAATGCAAGCTTTGACAAGAAGTTGGAAGAAGAAAAGGCAGGCGTGGAAAAGGCCGTGGATAAGAAGTACGAGTTCAAGCTTCGTGTGTTGAACCGAAAAGTCGAACGACTCGAGCTGGACAAGAACAAGTCGCCTGGCGTATCCACCAAGTCCGACGAGTCTAAACCAAATACCGGTGAAGGTTTGTCCAACCCAGCTAAAAATGGACCGGTGGGTCAAAAGTCCGAGGGCTTTCAAGGTGCCAGTGAAAACGTTTCGGGTAACAATCAGAAGAAGAGACCAGCCGCCACCAATGCACCGGCTCCAGTGAACTTCAAGAGAAATAAGGAGTGAACAGATTCATCTTCGGTTGTTTACTATCATTAATAATAAATATAATTCATGAGGTTAGTATCACCGTTAAAAAAAAACTAATAGAAACTCACATTAACTAATGATCTCAATGTCCCATCCTTCAAATGAGCTTCCAAAAAATCGGAACGTCAAGTCATTCTCCCCCTCGGGAACCACAACAATGGCACCGTCTATACATAAACGCCTATTCTGGGCCTCGTTTCCTTGGCCGATATGTAGACGTAGACTGGTGTGGTCATCCAAGCACTCGTACCTCACAAGACTATTCTTGGTGTGGCTCCCATTGTCATAGACCTGGCCCATGATATCCAAGATGTAGGAGTCAGACTCCTGATAGCCAAAAGACACAAGGTACATGTTGGTATCGAAGATATTGCCTTGGGGCAGAATAACGAAGGTGGGCTCGAACCTCTGAGAAGGCGTCAAGACAAAGTATGCAAACGGCCCGTCTATGTTCCGGAGGGACTTATTATCCTTTAGCACCGAAGCGGAGCCCAAGTATTTCTGAGGCCTGGCTAGATTCTGTTGAGCAGCCATTTTGAAGCGCTCCAACCCGTACTGCCTCAACTCGTCAGTATCGCTATCAGCCACCAACGACGCATGGAAGGCCCACGACGCAACCACTAGAAACAACATGGATGTGACTGGCACGTGGCCGCCGTCCTTATCGAAAAGGTACGATTGTTCCGGGAACTTGGCCTCATACAAGTTCAATGGCCTGGCATCCTCTTGTGTATGGGAGAATAATCTGGAGATGGCGCGTGCTTGGTCGGTGATGCCCACTGATAAGGCCAACGAGTTTCCAGTTCCGGCAGGCACCACAAATAACTTCAAGCGGCCGTTTTCTTGTGGGGGAAGCGAATTCACCAACTCATTTATGGATGTGTCTCCTGAAATAACAATCACCAAAATAGGTTTGGAGGCGGTAGAAGCACTAGCGGAACTGGCTAAAGACTTGGCAAAAGCCCTCACCGAGTGCTTGGAATCGGTAGCATGGTAGGCATGGGCAACATGAAACAAATTTTTGAATAGAGGTTTTAAAACATTGTAGTAGATTCCCGACTTGGAGCTTCTTTCATTGGGGCCGGACTTGATGGAGTCTAGGACGTGCACATTGTAGCTATGAAGAGCCACAGTACTTTTATGGATATGGGGGAAATGTTTCGAATCCGTTTCTGTTGTTTCTATTGTTTCTGATGTTTCAATGTGTACTTTCAAAGTGTCGTCCAAGGAAACTAAGCTTTTGGTGCTTGTTTCGTAAAAGACTGGTGTCATGGTGTGTGGCAATGACCAGATAGCGTAAGTGATAACGGTGCGATTTCACCACAATATGACATAACCACCGCGAACAGTGTTCATTGAACTCTAGAAGTCCTTAAAAATCAGATCCGACATTAAACAACTTAGAATCCAGAGTGTATATAAATAAGACCAGGAAGAATCTATGCATGTTCGTAGTTTTAAATTTTAGGGGGATGTGGGTGGTTTAGTGGGGGTACGGCTGACTCTATTTAAGTGACTCACGTGACCCGTGTTTAAATTTCAAGCCGCAACTTTAGCTTCTCCACAATAGACCCTCAGTTATGGACATACTGCACACAATGGCTGCAATTTACACGATTCTAGTGGCTTATTTATTAAGCGAAACTATTTCTAAATTCTATCACGACCGCCTGTTGTTGGCGTATCCATTGGATGAACGGCCATACTGGTTGTAATTGTTGCCCTGGTACCCACCTTGGTTCCTGTTGTAGTTCCCACGAGGCCCTTGTTGGTTGTAACCACCTCCATAGTTATTGTTGTAGCTGTTGTAACCATTGTTGGGGTTTCCGTTGTAGCCATTATTATATCCATAATTCTGGCCATTATTCTGGCCATTATAACCACTGTTGTAGCCGTTGTAACCACTGTTAGGGTTGTTGTAGCCATTGTTGTAGCCATTGTTGTTGTAGTTATTGCTCCGGTTGTAGCTGTTTTGCTGGTTGTAACCATTTTGACTTTGTGTGTTGTAATTGCCGTTGGGTCCGTTGTTGGGGCCATTGCTGGGGCCATTGCTGGGCCCACTTCGGTTATTGGAAATGGCATGTGTCACGGATCGGTAGCCTCCTGGACGCATCGAGAAGGTCATGTAGCTCTTGCTGCCCGTGGGTCCTTTGTTCACATAGTTAGACACGTTCTGGAATCTCGGGTTGTGTCTCTTCTTGCCGTGCAAATGATACTTGTCGCTTTCGTCAAGAACCTTTTGATGTGGAATGTAACCTTGTAGCAACATGGATTTTCCGGGCTTCGTCACGGGAAAGTCGTACCATGATTGCAAAAAATCACTTCTCCTGAGGTTGGGCATGTCACCCTCCTTCAAAGGGAAGATGAGTTCACCCTCGGCCACCGAGGTCTCTGTGGGCTTCACTAAACCGGCCAATCCGGACTTGCGGGACGCAAACTCCAAATCTTCTTCGTCTTGGAACGCCTTCAAGAACCGCTTGTAGTTGGCATTGTCTTTTGAAATGTAGAGTTGTGCGGTTTTGTTCGTGTTCCTGTCCACCTCATCATGAGTCAAGAGGGGGTACTTGCCCTGAACAGCAGCAAGAAGTCTGTTTTCGTCAATGAATGGCAATAAAGCAATACCTTGCCAGCTCATTTTGGCACCGTTCATGTCAATCTGGAAATTTTCGGGATAAAAGTCGATGATCTCACTGTCTGGGTCGCTCATGAGGCCGCGGAACACCTCTGGGAGTGTATGGCCCGAAGCTGCAGGCAAGACCGACATAAGTTGCTCGTAAGGCCTGAAAGGCTCTCCCCTAACAAACTCGATGCCTTCTTCTCCAACGATTTCTCTCAAGTTCTGGAAGTCGGCCGCGAACGGTGCGTAATGGTAAGGGTAATACCATTGCCAAGATGGACAGCCCTGGTAGTAGTATAACAACACCCAGGAGATTCCCTCCAAGTAGGACCTGGTGACCTTCTTGCGGATCTCATCTATCTCCGCAGTCGTCTTAGCTCCAAACTTACTTCGGTAGTATCTCTCCCGATACCCAGGCTGGTATGTACGCACCAAATCACCGGTGTTTTCTGGGTCCAAGTCGTCTAGATTGTCTTCGGCTTCTGTGGTAGTTCTAGAAGTATCCTCCGTGGCACTAGTCTCATTTTCATCACTTTTCTCGTTGGCTTCTGGGTTACTTTCGTTATCCCCTGTGGATGATTTGTTTAAAAGTTTCTTGAGAGCTGCTGCTGCATCTGCATTAGCCATGTTTGCCTTGGTGATGATATCACGGTTGTTCACGATATCCTTATTTGATAACTGGGCAAACCCTTCAACCAACTTACCTGAGGTGTCCATTAAAGGCATGTTCATGTCAGCGGTGATTGGTGCCTTCTCCTTACCCTTAGAAACGGTGGGTAAGTATTGTGCCCTTAAGCTCGTCTCTTCCTGCTGCGCAAACTTCTGTCTCTTATGGTTATTCTGGTACCTTTGCTCGTTTTCATGTCTCTTTCTGAGAATATCATCCTCTTTGGTGGCCAAAAGGCCAAGCATCTTCTCCACACCCTCTAAGTTGATTTTTCCATCGCAAGTGATGTAGTCATTCAGCTTGGACATCACTTGCTTCCAGCACGTGATCAAGATGTCGATTCCGTTATCACGCACACTGAGTGCTGGCATGTGCGGCAAGAAATCATTTCCCACAAAAAAACACATGAACACCCAATCGTCAATGGCACGCTCCAAATCCCACACGCCCGCCACGTTTTGACGCAACTCCATGTCAAGGTATTCTCGTAATACATTGACGTGAAGCCACAAAAAGGGCTTACGTGCATCCTGTGCATCCAACGCGTCTTTTTGCTCTGCAGTCATCAGCAATTGGTCGGCCACTCGCAACCTGCCGGAGTTTTGAGCGAACACGTCCTCACGAAGAACCCTGAAATGGGGCTCATGGGTGGCAAGCCCAAGGAAAATAAGGTCTGCGTCCAAACCGTAGATGCAATGCTTTGTGTTGGGGTCGTATTCAGGATCCAGCCTTTGCGACCGGATGAAGCTCATGAGCTTGTGCTCTCCCTCACCAGGAACTGTAGCATCACTTATGATCACCTGAAGGTCTTTCCAACCCGGGTCCGAGGAGAGTTTATATGCAACCCAGTACCGGAGGGCTTTGGCAAGTCCATCCATAAAAGGTGTACCGGGAGTAATGGCATTGGTGTCCCAAGTTCTCTTATCTTTAATGGCATCATCGATACTCTCACCTCTAGCCTCGGACTCCTGGATCTGTCTCTGTTTCTCCTCGTTGTTGATCTTTGCATCTTGTGCGGCACGGAACCGACGTGCTCTCTGTTGGTTCATCTTGGCTCTGGGGGCCACTCCATCCACGGCAATCACCAAAACCTTTCTGGGCCTGGCCATCATGAGCACTCGTTCGGTGTACTTGAAAACATCAAGGAACATCTCGTCTTCCGTGGTGGGTGCAGGCTTGTGCTCGGGGTGGGAACAGGGGTGGACAATACCATTCATATCCAAATAGAGGTTATCCAACTCTCCATTGGGGTTGGGGTCTGAGTACTGCGGCACTTTGCCATACTCAAGGTCTCCGGACGTCTTCACCACCGGGGAAATGATCTTGGGGTACTTTGTGGAAAGCCATCTGAAAAGAGCCGGAACACCCATTTTTTGTGTAGAAGAATAGGTGTATGGGGAGCAGGTGGTTGTTTTTTCTCATCTGGAGAAGACGTTGCATGCACTACCTGGTGCGGGCCTTTCGCAGCCTGCTCTCTCGGGAAGCCTATATAATGGCTACAAATGTTTATCTAAAGGTACCATGACAAACAAAATTATATTCAGGAATAAGAAATTATATTCAGAAATAAGATACTTGCTTCACCTGTTTTATTCTTGATAATTAACGTTTTATTCTTGATAATTAACGTTTTATTCTTGATAACTAACGTTTTTTTCCTGTTTGATTCCTGTTTCACTTCTCAGTATCTTCTGGCTGCACCTATGTTGGAGCTACTGGCTTCTGGATCTTGGATGGACTGACGCGCATGTCACTGCGCACTACATGGTTGACACTAATCATACAATAATAACGATATTCATAAACTATCATAAATAATTCTAGCTTCACCTATTTTAAGAGCTTATCATCTTTATCCTCTTCTTCATTCACATCCTCCACGTGCTCACCCTCAGGCTTCTGCTCGTAGACCATTTGTCCTTTGTCGTAGTGAATCTTATTAAGCTCCGAGTGGTCAGGACAAAGCTCAGGTCCTCTTCTTCCAATCAAGTACCATGGCAAGTTGAAGATCTCGTCCATACTCTCCAAAGAGCGGCCAGCCACCTCGGGGACAAAGAACCAGGCCCAGAAAAGACCCAATAATAACACTCCTGAGAAGAAGTAGAACGCTCCGTCTGCTCCCATGGCAAGCATCATCTTTGGAAGTGCCTTCGAGTTACCGTACTGGTTGGCAAAGTGCAACACCATCACCATGGACTGGGCAAAGGAACGGATGTTCAAGGGGAAAATCTCCGAGCCCAAAAGGTACTGCACGGAGTTAAAGCCGATGGTCCAGCCGGTTCCAGAGAGGAATATGGCGGCCAAGGCACCTTTAGAGGCCAGGGCTTTAGAGCCATTCAATGCTGAACCTTCCTCCGCTGCCTCTGGCACGATGGTCATGAAAATAGCATAGTAGAGCTCGCAGACGAGCTGCAAAGTAATACCAGAGTACAACGCAGTTCTTCTGCCGAGGAAATCAATCACGAAAAACGCTCCAATGTATGCCGAAATAAACTTGACCACACCCAAAACGGCAGTCATCTTCAACTTTTCAACGCCGGTAATCCCTGCAACTGCAAATAATTCTGGGGCGTAGATGGTCACGGCATTTGCTCCAGACCACTGGCCCAACAATTGTGCTCCTGCTGCAACAACAAAGAATCTGTACCGGTTGGCCTTGACGAGGAAGAATTCCTTGAGCAAAGAGAGGGCACTCGTGCTTTCCACGGCCTCTTTTTCAACCAAGAGTTGTTCATTAATATCGGAGATCTCGCCAATGATGAATGGGTGGTCTGCAGGAAGGTTTCTAATCTTGGACAAGTTCTTAATTGCATCTTCGGGTCTGTTGACTTTCAACAACCATCTAGGCGACTCGAGGCACAAAAGAAACGACATAATAAAAATACAACCCGCAAAAACGAGCTTTAACGACGTGGGAATCACCCACTGATTGTCAGAGTTATTGGAAATATGCAAAGCAGTACCGTAGTTGGCAAAGTAGCCGATCATAATACCAAAGTAAACTGCTCCGGCAAAGATACACCCGCACATGCCTCTGATTTGTCTGGGTGCAACTTCAGAAAGGTAAGTAGGACCAATGGTAGTGGTCTGTCCAATGGCCAAGCCCTCGATCAAACGTCCAGCGTAAAGTTGACCAACGGATTTAGAAGTGATTTGAATAATGGCGCCGATCATCCAGATGATACAGACACCACGCAATGTATTGATCCGTCCAAACTTGTCCACAGTGTACATGGCCAAGAGGGCACCTCCAACGGAGCCGAGCTGTACCATGGAGGTGATGTTGGATTTCAAGCTTGCTATTTGATCCTTTGATTTGGACTCGTCACTGAGCCCAAACCGTCTTTTGAAAGACACTTGGGTCAGACTGGCAGAGATATTTCCCTCATCAAGGCCCCGCGCAGCTCCAAGAATTCCAAAAACAAATACTGTCAAATATAAGGTCCAGTTGTAAATTTCTTTGGGTGAGTCGGTGTCGACAACTCTCCAGCGAAACTGGGTTTTTTGTTTAGGTGGGGCACTGAGTCCTTTCTCCGGGTCGGACACGAGCTCTGTAGAGTATTTCTTCTCGATCGACATATTGTGTTAACAAAGAGAAGATGGTCTCGCAGAGAATAGTTGGCGACCGCAAGCTTTAAATAATGGCATATTTTGGGCCTGCGTCATCGGGTTGCACTCATCGGGCTACCCCACTATCCCGGAGTGCTTTAAAAAATTTTATGCGCAGCCCTGCAACATTATGATGGCTACAAATTACTTATTCATCAAAAGCGAAGCTCATTATTTATTCTCTAAAGCATGAATAGAGATTCAGAGAGCACGTCGATATTACTTGACACAAAATTGATTCTTAAATCACTTTTTTATACTTTTCAAGGTGATGGGGCTGCAATACGGCTCATTCGGAGTCCGTAGTCTCTTTCCGCAAGTGAGGGGCCATCTCCGGGGTCTGCTAGTGATCGCTCATTTTATAGCATGACTCTGCAGGGTGGAGGCCTCAAGAAAATCAGTTGTGTGCACACCCTGTGGAGGGAGTGCGTTTAGATATCTGCGTTAGAGCCTTTTTGTGTAGGCACTCGTAATGGATTGCGCTACGTCGCGCTCGCCATTGGCTGATGATACCTCGCATTACATGCTACAGTGATGAAAAGGCCCTTGCGCGTCTGGCACATGCTCGACAAAGGACTTTAGCCGCCATATACAGTCGCGTCCATCTTCGCGGGGTAATCGACCCCACAATCCCTGCCGGCTAATGAGGAATCCACCAGCTACATTCTTGAGGGATGGATTTGAAAATCTAGAATTACCCAACAAGGACCTCTAGTTGCACAGCCCCATTCCTGTATACAACCAGTATATTACGTATTGTTTAGATATCCTAGACATTTGTTGGCAAAACGCAACCTTTCACGGAGGCACTGTGCCGGCATTTCTTCACTGCCTGACCGGTGGTGATTCAGAGGACTCCGATCGTGCCTTGTTAATCACATTGAATTTCTTTCCGGCTGCATTGCATTAACAATTTGATAACTACTAGAGTTTGTTTTTTTGGTGCATTGTAAGGTGCGGGTATGTTGTCCTGTGGTCCCATTGTGCGAGTAGGGTCTCTTTTACGAATTCGCAAGCTTTGGCTCATTCTCTAGGGCTATACACACTCTTTGCCCCCGCAAATGGGAAAAAAGTGACCTGATGAAGGTAAGAAAGGTAAATGAATTTACGGAATATCTCCAGATTACTAAAGGTGAATGAAATGACTCGACTCTTTTTAACCGGTCCTGTGTACGCCTTCTTCTCCGGAAAATGTCGAGAACAATAACTAACTCCTGATGATACCTGGCATAACTCATGATTGCTGTTGGCTGGAAATTCATTAAGGCATTTGAAGCAGCTCACGTGGAGCAAGCACTACAGTCTACTTGAGAAAAAAGGCCAGTAATAGACTTGTTCATGGTTGACGTGGTCTGCAGGCTGTCTTCGTTATCAGCAACAATGGACCGTCACTCTAGGCCTTTTTACCGTGACACCCTCTAGGATTATTCAGACAGCTATTTACTGGAGGATTTTTATTGACTAGAGGTTTTTGTGGCTCGCCAAGTATCCACCATAAAGGAAATATTACATAATGACGCATGGTTGACGTGTTGTGTGGAGTCGGGTTCGTGGATCTACGGACCGCACACGCTTCAATGTGTTCACTAGACAATGGGGCCTCGCCTAAACTCAGCCCCTGCCAAGACTTGCGCTTGACCTGGTTATATTCAATGAAGTGCTATTATTAGGATCCGTCAATAATCACTACTTCCAAAAGAGACTAATACGGACAGCAGGGGCCAGGTAGATCCGGGTGAGACGTGTGTGCCACAATGCAAAGTGTATTAAAATATACTTTGAGAAGAAGAAGAACAACTTTTTTTCAAATAGCCTAAAAGCTAACTTGAAGTCTTGCCACGGTGACTATAGACTAGAACTGATGGATTGGTGGGTTTGTCGGTTATATGTGCAGGTCGCGCATTTAGTTTCCCCATGTTGTCACCACTAAAGCTACCAAAAAAAAAAAATTGCCAAATTTGCTGGCTAAATCTATGAGATGGTTTTTTTCAATGAGCTTATCTTAAAAACGTGGCCTATATCAATTTGATGTGCAGATTTTGCAGCTGTGATAGCGTGGTCATTCATCTTTCGCAGGCTCTTTCAGTGTCCGTACTCCAATCAAAAGAAGTGATGGTGATGCAATTTACCTAAGCATCAGTATATTCATGGAACAACCATGGTTCTAAAAAAAACATTCTTTCAAAGTTGTTTTTCAGTCCACGTGCCTGGAAACAGAGGACAGGGTAGATGGACTTCCCACAGCATATTGTGAACCGACTTGTTCCAGGGTATCAAGATTTCTATCCTAATTTTCAAAATTACTGCAAAATCCCTTTATTAATTGCAGCTGCTCAAAAGCCATGTTTTCGTGGTGTTTTAGGTACTCTGGATATTTAGGATGCTAGCCATGGTTAGACCTTCCTTGAGTACCGGATAATCAGAGCTACGATTAACCGGACACCGGGTGATCCACTCGGTGGGTCGTCTATAATTCCACCAATAATCAGCAAAGTTATGGTGAGAAAAGTCATTTTAGCCGGGATGGTCACAGGCCAAGTTGCGCAAATTACCACTCTGGCCATGCGTGGGCCACACTGGAGCCGTGCCACGGGAATCCTTTTATAGTGTCCAGATTCTTCGTTTGAAGGATTCATTCACATTGATCCCAGATTAGGGTAATGAACCTCTGGGCAAAAATCTTACCGTTAGATTTCAAAGTGCTTGATTTGGACCTGTACCTTACTCTTGCGGCGGTAAAATCATCAAGTGTGTGGATTTTCCTTCAATACTAAAGGTCATTCACGGAGTTATATTGCCGGATGATCTTACACTATTACCAATACTGTCTAGTGCTACATATTGACACTATGGAGAATTCACATTGGAGTGGCACTGCATGCGCACCATACGTTAGACCTCGATACAGCTATACTATTCGACGTTTACATAAAATGACAGAGCAGGGAATTGTGGAATCTTCTGGTGTTTGGACGAAATGCAGATACAAGAATGGAGAACAATCATTTCTCTCAATTTAGAGGGACAAAATCATTCTTTCACCAAACTGAAAATCTACAGACATTTGTCGAGCCACCTGGACACTCCACACAGACTTTGAACCAGCCATGGCTTGCTATACAGATGCTGATTGAAAAACAAAAAACCAGGGAATAGTGTTTGCCAAAAATGTTCAGTTTTAAGTAGAATCCCGTGCTCCCTCTAAGCTAAGATATACTATTTCCGGATTCCTTGTTAGAGGAGTCTAGAAATCAGCGACATTTCCCCAAAAAACGCTTCAAAAACGTTTACTGGCCAAAACCTCGAGAATATAAGTCAATAAATGAATTGGTTCATAGATATAGATGTATTTAACATGACAAAATATTCTTGACTCAAAATTCATTTCAAGCAAAAAAGGAGAGGTTTATAGTTTAGGTGTGTGGTGCTTGAGTATCGTACAGTCATCTACTGAATCTATTTAGTTGGAGACCACAAGCTTCAAAGTAGAACTCTAGGGCAGGGCTCATAAACGATTTTTTTTAATCTGGCTTCTATCCTAAATTATTTGGCTTCCTCCTTTTTTGAAGAGTACTACTTACTGATTTCTCAAGAGGTAATGCATATTTCTTGATAGCACTTTAGTTCAGTCTACACTAATTTGTGAGATAATCTCTTCATCTCTTTAGCTCCACTAAACTTTCTACCTGATTCCGCTGCTTCGGGTGATTTCTCCAACGTCAACATTAAGTAGATCACGCGAGATAAAGCAGTGGTCAATGTGAACCTGACCCTATACTCCGCCCGACTTATTGATTTGCCCACCTTGACCGAACTAAGAAAAATTCCCCCAAGCCAATTGATGTGAGTCAAATCTTTCTTGGTTCTGTGCGTGATCAACCCTAAAAAATTGAGTATGGACCAGGATTAAGAGGTACCTGAGGCTTCCACATATACTCATCATTTGTACACAGTTTCAGTGAACAAGGAGATCCGGCCTTCCAAAACTGTATATCGCCACGGCCTCTCGCCTGCATTCGAAGATGTATCTCGGAGGTTTCGCCCTAAAAAGACCAATTTCCGAGTCATGACGGACGGATGTTGAGCTGAGGGTGGATGAGATTGTACGACGCGATAACGACGCGGAAGAAAGTCACCACGAATACTTCAATCCAAAGGCTCTGGTGCACAAATTTCCCAGTGAGGGTTTTCCCCTCCCAGCCGCAAAGCTTAATTCTTCTATTACCTCGGCCCCGCCAAGATCTGGTGCAGGCAATCCTTATTATGTATTAAGCCATATTAATATAGACCAGTACACCCTAAGATTCGAATATTACATATCGACACGGGGATCTTTAGGTTTTTCATAATATAGAATTAAGTATCAAAATATATAGAGTCATGTAATCCAATAATAGTATATGAATTTATCTTGTTCGACTAGTCATCTACTCCGATAGTATATAAAGTCATCTTAACCAAAACTATGTTACTCAATTAGACTATATATCGTTAATGAATTAATATGAATATATGTTCCCCCGGTTTATGACTAATGTAAATAAATAGCATTTTTTAAATCACTAATAAATTATATACAGAATACATCAGCTTGTTTCATAGCTATTGCATATTCCAATATCGTTATAGCTATAAATCCTGCCATTGCTATAAATTCACGAACAAAACGTAGTCAAGTACTCATCAAATTTAAAATGTTTCCCCTTTAAATAATAAAAATGATTTATATGCTGGATTCAGAAATGTCAGGTAATTGGGTTCCTGAGTTTCTCTGGTGTGAGATTAGCGTGTGCAGTATGCAGTCCTTAGCTTGGTCTATAATCTATAGTACAGTTTAGTAATCTACGGAAGGTATACTTTTTAGTAATCCATAGAAAGGTATACTCTTTAGTTAATCGTACAAAATTGCTACTTCTATTTTTGGTTGGCGACTCTGTTGGTTGGTGAAGGGATAGTGAGTCTTGGATAGGCTCGATATTCAGGTTCTGACCGCGAAATGTCTTGAGTTCCACCCGAATCTCAACACACCAATGTTTTTAAGAAATGGAAGATTTTCTATACCAATTTTAAAACACCAATATATAAAACCTGCATGAGCTTACTTCACTAGTAAGACTGCCAAAGATTATTTGCTTATCTCTTCTTATATTCTTACTCTAAACCGTAATTCATCTCTCTATTTCTTTCTATATTTTTCTACCACTGAAACTTTCTCTCTATTTCTCTCTATTTCCCTACTTTCTCTAATAATTCTCTCTAATTCTCTCTAATATGCTCTAATTCTCTACAAATTCTCTTTTCTCTACAAATTCTCTTTTCTCTACAAATTCTCTTTTCTCTACAAATTCTCTTTTCTCATACAGATTACGGATGAATGGGTCCAGGAATGGATTCTTGTGTCTAGCACGTAATAGATCAGCGCATGGTTTGGATTGGCCTAAACAGTATAAATACACCAAGCAGAAAAATATCAAGCGTTCATACAAGTATTAGGGTCTAAGAAATCATCGATACGGACTTTGGTTGGTCCAGCCAAAGTGTCACATGTGTCTAGTATAGTCTTAACGTATAAGTCTAAGGCTGAGTTTAATTACTTTCCAATCTGATCGTCTGGTTAGAGTCCGATTAGAATCTAGTCTGTTTATATACTTGAATCGAAACCTGCATCTTACTCTGATGGTTGTTCACTGAACATCTGGGCTAATTCTTTACAATAGTGTCTCGCAATATGCAGTGACGCTAGAGGGACAAGTGGGTCAATCTTCTATTGCAAGCCATGCTTAAATGCAAAATTAAGTGAGCCATGATCCTACAACCTCCGTAGTATCAACCTCCGTAATATCATACAATGGTCAGTGCTCATAACCGCGTACCTTTACCATTTCAGATTGTATGTGATAACACACAACCAATAAAGCCATTTCTGCTGGTTACGTATACTTCATTTAAAATACGAATTGGAAGGTGATTTTTGCTTGCGGAGTCGCTGGAGTGCAGACCTTGCCATACGCGAGCATAAGCGTCGCAGGCCTAGACATGGCAATGGCGTGATGTATCGAGTGCGAAACCGATACCTTACGATTAACATTTTTGCATGATCACGTGATACGCAAGTATTTGCCCAAATTTTCATGCATCTTTTTGACTTCGATCCTTAAACCGGAGAATTTCAAAAAAGGCAATTCGTAGTTGATACTGCGAAATGAAAATAATTTTTGTATCTCTAACAATTTGTGAAACTTGAAACAGGTGTTAAAAATCGAAAAGAATA